>JACJUY010005566.1:11809-26075 GCA_014220935.1 Platorchestia sp. MABIK | reverse complement strand
GGAGCTGGAACTCACGCGGAGGTTTCAAAATGCAGCTAATGTATTAAGGTAAGCCCTTGAATTGAACAAACTACCAAGCCCTAACAGGTATTTTAAATACATATTGTTCGCTGTTAGTCTGCACAAATAATCAAATTTCCGATGCAATTTTTAAAAAGTACTTGATTTACATTCGATAAAGCACTCTGGTAGTACATGATTTTATATATCTTTTACATTTACAATTTGAATGGGAAACGACGGCTTCCTGTAAGCAGCGAGAATCTGGGGATTGGTTGGGCTATGAATAATAAAATCCCTCTGTATACACCGGCCAGATAACCTTGTTCCCAATATTGACACTGTTTTTCATCTGAGTGAAGGTCTCTATTTTTTTTTTTTTTGCAGTGAGGGACGGATAGAAGTTAAGCCATCTTTGCATTAGCGTGAGCGGAAGCCGAGCTTACTAACTCAGTTAGCCGTGGCAGAGTCAGTTAGCCTGGTCAGTCGCTGTCAGTTGCAAGGGGAGCAGTAGGAAATGAGGAGGGAAGAAACCAAATAAGGCGCTTCAAATTGTGATCGACGGGAATGGTTGGATGTTGATGGCCGTACTTCAGGGAAGAAAAATACAGCACTGAAAAAATTATTTTGTGTTAAGGCATATTTTATTATATCTAAGGAACTATTATTCACGCAGTGATATTCTCAATTGAAATATTTCATATCATCTGTGAAGAACTACAGCGGCTGCCAGCGCTTGCATGCTTCAAAGTGCAAACATGAATATCATTCAGAAGAAATGGGATTTCAACGTCAACAAATTGAGCATGAAACAGCTAGCTTCGCACTGTGGAAATCTGTACTTTTTAGCTATGCTGAACGGTCAATGCGCGACAATCCCAGCTGTGTGAAGCTCGTATTTTTGGGTCGCACTACAAAATAGCAAGTTAAAGATTTGGCTGTACCTGTTTTCTAAACTAAGGTAATAGAACTTCCGGCCACGAGCGCATCAAGTTGTATTTGTTTAATTCTAATACACATATGTCTGTGTTGACGCCTAATTGTGAACATTTATCAGAACAGCAATATTGTGTCTGTTTGATTAAAAGTTGTGTTCATATACTATGCATTAAAACATGTGTATTTATCACCTTGAGAAATTGAGATCTAGGGGCACTTCTTATTTCGGCAATAATTATTGCTTCCGTTCTCCAACATCGCCATACCGATTGGCTATAGGGCCTAAATTGAGAAACTTCCAGGACAGACTTGGAAAGAAATTTTATAAAAACCTGCATTGGCACTTCAGAGTTGCTGTACCATCATGTTGAGCCAAGATCACAGGTAATATAACTCTGAGATCTACAGCGATCAATTATTTGAAAATCAAAAGCTGGAAATTCGTTTTTATAGATTTGAATTTGCTTTATGGCTGGTACGAGAAAATTCTGCGAACTTTTTTCGTATGAAGGCCAACTTGTATGAAGATACATACTATTGAAATTTATTTTGGCTTCAGTGTTCGAGTAAAAACAACAATTTTTCAAAAGGTTGATCGCCAATTTCCTTTTCGCTCGACTCCATTTTGTTTGAAAGGCTGTTCATCAATCAGAATATTGTTTTTAACCGGAATTTTTCCATAAATGCTGAAGCTTTACAAATATAAATTCTTTCAACTTGGGTTAATGATTCCATGGAACATGTTCGACGATGATAGATTTACTTCAGTCTCTGCACTACTGAGCGCTGGAGTTGGCGATCCATCGTAATGCCCTCATTAACAATTCTTTAGCTCGTGTCATCGATGGTTAAATTTTAGAGATCGTTAAGATTTCCACATCTTGCATGCGAATGCATTTATCTTCCTCCTGGTACGAACAAATACAGTATTTTTTATTCCCACAATTCCAGAAAATGGTTTACATGAAACTTCGGAAATGCCTGATTTTGAGATAACTGTGAACTGAATTTCATCTTCAACTTCTACGTAATTTGTGAAGCTAAATCACTTGGCGATAAAACATAAAGTCAATGGTGTTCAAATAAGACCTATAATGACCATTTTTTTACAAAATTTTTTGCAATGCGTACTGAAACTACCCTCACCAATTTTAGAATGAATTTAGAATGGAAACCCATTCATTAATTTCAGTAGTAAGCTTTAAAGAAAAACACTGCTTCTTGTCTCTTTCAACGTATGAATAGAAATTTGCGCGATCAGGGCAATGAAACTATCATTCAAAGCATAAAATAAATATCAGTGCTGCGTTTAATGCTGGTTGAAAATTAGTGTTCTCATGTGTAATTTAATTAATATGAATACTATGCTTTTGTTGTTCAATTCCTCTACAATTTTTGTGATTCAGATATTAAGATGAGTACGAATACCATCACACCCTCGCGTGTCAGATAACATCGTTGCGCACAACGCTCGTCAGAACGCGTGTGCTGTGCCGCAACAGCGCCACGTGTTCGCGTTGCAGAGCGTGGCGGTAGGAGCGGTGGCACCGGTCTCCTCACAAGTTCTCCTCAGTCAGCCAGCCTCTCGAGAGTTGGAAAATGCAAATGCGCCGTAAAACTAGATGACTTCGTTGTTTCAGCCTAATGTTTCCAACCCCGTTCATTTACGAATCGTGGAGTCCATTTTACTGCCTCAGGGGACATACCTAAGATTAAGGCCAAAGGTTGAGGTGAGTTAGGTTTGTCTATCTTGTGCCACAGGGACTGGCACCCCAGAGGGAATACTGTTAGATTATATCAACTCTAAAATGACCTTCAAGACTTCTATTTTTCGGATCCGCGCAGCTTCTTTCCGTTTTCATGCATTCTTCACTATCTCTTCTTCGTAATTTCTTCTCCTTTCTTCCTAACTTGCAGTGTCTTTGCGAAGAGTGTCTTACATGAGTCCCTCTTTATTAAAAAACGTAAGCCCCAGTTGAACAATTCCCAGTCAGCATACCATTAGCATGTAGTTAAATATTATTATTTAGTTTTCAATTTTCCCCTGACAGATATTTTATTTCGCTTACGTACAGCTCTCATCATTTCAGACCAAATCTTGTAGAGAATGACTCTTTGAAGTTGAAGCGATCGTTTTAATGACTTGTCGAGCTTTTTAAATAATATTTTCAATCAAAGCCCTGTTCTTCCCTCTGCCATCCATTTAATTCCATTACGCAATGTGTAATAGATGTAAAATTTCATCTTTCATAACTCAATAGGCCCTGTGAATTCAATTTTCTTATGATAGCGATGAAAGTACGAAACAACTTTCTTAGATGATTAATCATGATTCTGCAATCTGAATTAATCAAAGCAATATTTCGACATAGTAGGGTGAACTAAATGCGTACATTAGATAGCTACTACTAATTAAGTCATGTTCTGTGGTTGAAAATGTTGGCTTTCAAGAGGCACACTGTAGAAGCACTTCGGTGTGCTTCTTGTTATTGGAACTTGAGAAAGGAGCAGCGCTCGCTGTGGTGCAGCGAATAATCAACCGAAATGCAAGAGAATTTTGCAATGAAATAATTTTGCTCGCTCTTCAAAGCAGACGGAAAAGATCATGTGACTGATCGAATGGATTTTTTATTCAAGTCATGAATTCAAATCATTATAAATTAATAGCAAGAAGCTTAGGGGAAGAAACGAATAAATGTCTAAATTTATCAAATTAAGAATGTGTTCCAGGAAATTCACTTTCCAATCTGAAATGACATGACCTCTGGATGAATTGAAATTTTCAGTGAATAGATGCTCAAAATAAAATACTTGTAGGAGCTTTTCACTGGATTTTTGTGCGAGACCTGTGCGTAATGCACACCCACAATGTGTTAGCTACTGCACTTCACTTTCATTAGTATGCAAATCAAAAAAATCGGGGACCTACCTTTCTCCTAACACTTTGACCGAACATGCGCCACCGGTGGCCAGGGAGGGGATTTTCAAAATGCTGCTAATCGACCAGTAGTCAAAATTCAATTTTTATTATTACTTAGAGCTAAATGAAGGCATGATCGAGATAATGATTGATACTTTCAAAATTGCAAACCCCATTTGACTATTAATTTTGAGTGAGATGTTGAACTTCAGTTGGAGTAATTTCGGTCAGAGAGTTAAATAATGCCCTACCTCCACCCAGACGAGTCTCACCGATCTCTGCCCTCTCCTCTCTCACACTAGCGCCCAAGTGGACTGCAGTGACAAAGCCTCAGCCCGTGTTGTGGGAGCCGATTTTCGTGCGCATATTGGGTTTCGTTTCTCTTGTAAGGGCATTCAGAAAATACAATGAAAAAATTATTTCGATGAGGAATAAGGCTCCTCTTTAGACCTCAACAGTTGGAAATTTTCATTCGGTAATCTATTTTGAGATCGAGAAAGGAGCAGGCCCTGGACAGGTACGTCAATTTCATTCACACTTTTTGGAAAGAGCGCGCAAGGCGAAGAAAACCTCAAATGGCAACGTTACTTGTAAAGTTTTGCCTAAAGACGACTAGAGCTACTTTGCAGCTTCTCGCCATCGCGCGCAATTAAAATTAAGCTTTCCAAAGCCTAACACAAGCTGAAAATAAAAACATTCATTGAGGAAAAATTTCGTTCTCTATGACAAAATGATGATGTTACGCAACCGCGCCAATTCTTATATCCAGCATACTCGCATCGCCACAATGGGATCCCATTTACGACGTTGTGGGATCAGGGCGGAGTACCTTCCTTTTTGTAGGCGAAACAATGTTTTAACACTTTGACTGCGACGTGTGCCACCGGTGGTACACGGAGGTAATTTTCATTATGCTGCTGACCGACCAGTAGTCGCAAACTCAATTTTCTTAAATACTTAATCAAAGTTAAATGAAGGCCCGATCCAGTTCATGTGTGGTATTTTCAAAGTAGTTAACTACAATTGTCTTTAAATTTGAGTTTGGTGCTGAACTTAATATTTAGTTGCAGCAGTCAAAGTGTTAAAATTGTTTTCTTACGTTCATTCAATACTATTTTATGTATACTTATCAAAGAGCGGCAGCCTTTCACGCTTATCGCACGATTAACATCTAAATGATTTTCATGGGTGAATTGACACGCTTCATGAAGGGCTAGAAATTTAGATCGTGCAATATTGCAGCATTGACAACGAAACCAATCACTCAAGTATTTCGAAATCATATTCCGAAATCAAATTACGGAAGCCCGACAAATAAAGCGATAGCCTGAACAAGCAGTCAAGAACAATGTAAACAATCGGAAATTTGCTCGTGAGTGGCACTGAAAATTGATGTGAACATTTGCCGGCCTCGCTGTCAGTGGCTAACCCCGAAGGTACTGACAGTTGGTAATTATTTAGAGTGGAGCAATCCGACGACATTAAAGGAAGAAATGGGTCAGTGAACCCCAGTCATATTTACTAATTTCTGTTTGTCCGTAAAAGATCAAAAGGGCTTCTACGATATTTCAAACTCAGCTGAAAACAATGATTAATTGTTTGGGCAGATTTGTGTAACATTTCACTTGACATTTTGAACTTAATATTCTTTAAACGTGTCATTTACTTGAAGCTTATTTCTGCCGCGATCAATCGTGCTTCACGAAGAAATTTTCTGGGAAACTTCCTTCTTAATTAACACTAGGTGGAGATCGGTGATATTTTCCTAATTCGAAGAACCCTTTTTGTTGAACTCCACTTAATCAAAAAGTTAAGAGCACATTCACTATTATGCCGAAAAATTACATTTGAAGTGAAACTGAATAAAAAAGTAAGAGTTAAAGTCACACAAGGAATAAGTGTAAGTTTTTGTAGACGCGGGCGTCATGAGGATCCGACAAATGGCTCCTTTAGTCTCAGAGAATTTATAAATTCTGAACTTCGTTTTCGTAAATATTACACACTTTAGACTAAATATTCTGTCTAAATTAATTTTATTGGCCATTATTCAATAACCGACAGCTTTATTCCTTGTTTAATTTCATCTATACTGGTTTCCCAGCTCACAAAACCTCGTTCGTGAGAACCAACTCGCTCTTCTTACTCGAATTAATCCGCATGTACAATCGTACATCCTTTCGTTTCCACGCCCTATTCTTTCCGGCGATTACGTTGCGTCCAGACCTCTCCTCTAACGCCATCTGACGACGCCTGGATCCTACAGTAATTGCAACGACTATTTTCTCAACTCGCAATATCATACAACAAACTCGTACGTGCACGTTTTTCGGTTGAACAACACGATACGTACTGGTGCACCGGAGCGACGATGTAATATGAAATTGCATACATTATGAACAAGAGGAATAAATTTTACAAAGTTTAGTTAATCCTCTTACGGAAAGCTTGATTTAATCCTTTCTCGGTCCCCTGTTCTGAGAAGGGGAAACCTTGTACCTGACTTGGTTTCGTATATTAATTAGTTACTAATGTTCCAAAAATTTGATTTTTTAAAGATTCCCTTTCCATTTTTGAAAGCAGCGTTTTTATTACAAGTTTTGTGTAGAAAATTATGTGTCATTTCTGGCGTTCGGTAGCAAGCATTTTTTTCTTGACGCTGGATACAGGGTGCTGTAGCTACTATGTTTATCGTAGCTTCATAACGCAATAATTTTGTAAAATTGTTCATTTGTCAATACCTTCAAACTTTTGCGCAAAAACGCTACCCGCAAAATCTCTGAGCGAATAAAGCATCCGTCTAAAAGAACAGGGGGACAAATACGAACCATTCATCCAGCACAGGACTGATGCGTCAGGGGATAAGAGCGTGCCGCATGATGACGTGTGCCTGCAGCCCCAGCCTGTGCGGTGCGGCAGAGCTGCTCATTTGGCCGCGGCCTAGCGGGCCTTTGACGCGCCTAATCCTCCTGCCACAGAAACACCGTACGACTCGGCGGTCCTGCTTTATGGTGGCGGTCGTCATTATGTGTCATGCTTACCCAGTGAGCTGGTGGGCAGGGAATATCGCAGCATCTCACGGCTGTGGTTGCACAAGCGCTTCCCAGGACACTTGTGCCTGGCAGACGGACAAAAGAATGTTACATATAGACGCCTCTGTGATATTTGAGGCGACAAGTATGAGTGAAAACCTTCTCTCATCGTTTACGGATTCTTCAAAATTTAAATGATATATAATAGTTTATGAAACATCGCTAAAACTATCGCGATTGTTGCTACTCGCTATTCTAAGATGTCACCGGAATAGAGGTAAAGGATTTTCTCATATTTTCGCAGTAAGTTTTCACGTTCATAGGGAACTGATTGGTCTTTCTATATTAAAAAACTCTGAAACAGTATGAGTACATCCCCTGCTGTCAACGAAGTGTTGACTGTTAAAGAAAGAAAATGTTCCCATAGATGCAGCGGTCCGAACGTTAGCAGAACTCCTGGTTTTACGGGAAAATACTTTCGTAACCTAGCATCCACTACGAGCGACAGGCACAGTATCTCTTCCAACTGTTGATTGTGTGCAAGGCGTATAAAATAAGCTCTTTTTCCTTGTGCCACAAGCCATTTACTTTGAAAAATTTCCCGCTATAATAAATTCTTCAGCTGCAATGTTTTAAGTTAGTTGCGCGAAGAATACCAAAGCATTAAATTCCATTCCATTGATGGAAGGAAGTTCTTGAGCCTTGAGCTGAGCTCATCACCAGGAGAGGGAATTAAGTTACGCTTCAAAGATCTGCCGACGTTAAGAATATAAAAGAGGCGCGGGAAGATATGGAATAATTTTTGTTGTAATGCCGACATCGCAGCGATAGTAATTGAAGGTAAGTTTATTGAGCACTTTATGCGGATGAACGCATTGATTGAGACTCGAGACACGATTTATTTACACATTGTAACTACTTGCTGAAGTTGGAATTGGCATCGGAAATCGGAACTTTTAAAGTAAAGAATACGCAGAATTAAAGCGGAATTCGTTTTTCATTAAATTTATACCAGCTTTAATTCGTTTTGATGTCCGAGAATATAATCCTCATCCTCGTGTATGACAAAGAAGTAAATTAGAAGCACGCACGTGATGGAAATAATTTCGCAGTCTATGAATTGAAGTGTTAATGAATGATTGATATTCAATAATTATTCATCCTAACTTTTATTCTTATTTCCTGTTCGTCCCTACCTTGCAAATTCATTAAGTGAATGGGCACAACGAAATAAGGCTAAAAATATATCAACAAATCCTGAAGTTATTTGGGAGTGACATGAAAAGCTGTGAAAGTTTCAGACATTAGGATTGTGGAATTGTGCCGGGATAGGAATATTTTTATATCATCTTCTGGGAAGACTGGGAAACACCCGCGTTATTCTCAACACTATTACCTTAACTATGCGATTGCTGTAAACTGTTTGTTTCGCTCGCGTTTCTGAAATCCTCTTCCGACACAAAGAACTCAGTTCTTAGCGTGACTGATCACGTACGTCTCTTATTTTTTCAAAACGAGACTCCGTCCTTACACTGATCCCTCGATTACCTCTGACTCTGTTGATTCACAATTGACGTCCCTCTGCATTTAACATAATTTATTATTCGTTGCTATTCTAGTGCCTGAGTCTTAATATTTATAGACTCGTAAAAATCTCACTGCTCAACGTAGTGGATTTGAATGGCTAAAGTATTTTTTATTTCGTTACCGCTGCTGATAAATTTGATGTGCGAAACAGAAGTGAATTGCATCTTTGATCATGGTCAGCCCTTAAGATTAAAGAGTGGAAGTTAAAACAGTAAGAATCGAAACCATGTTTTCATTATTTGAAACTAGTATAATTTTTTTCTGCCGTCCGCAGAAGATGGAACGAAATCAGAAGCACAACTTTATATTCTATTCAAAAGATCGATTCACAATACTTAATGTATTTTTAGTTTAGCCATTCAATTGAAGAAGAAATAGAATCAGAATCATTATGCGTAATAGAAGCCACCTCCACCACGTCCGGCAAGAAATCAGACCAAAAACTCTCATCACCATCAGCTAAAAATGCGGTGACGAGTGTCAGTGCTGCTGCTCCGACACCATTCATTGTGTAATAGTTACAGGGAAAGTAAGGTATCTAAGGACGACTTACTCACTTTTAGAAAAACAGAAAATGAAACTGATAATCGTTGAAACTGACAATTTCCTGTAATAAAACAAACAAACAAAATGTTAACGTAAGTTTTATTCTATATATCCTCCTTCGGCTTCTATCACCGACTCAATTCGAGTCCGAAAGCGACTGCAAGCTTTGATCAGGTGGTCTTTATTTATATCCTCCATTGCTCGGGCTACTCCTTCCATCAGAGAGGTTTTGGTGTTATGGGGATGCTTATTAACTTCCTTTTCAACGACGCTCCACATGTAATAATTCAAAGGATTAAGTCCTGGTGAGTTAGGAGGTCATAAGTTTGGTTTCTACATGATCCTGCAAATTCTCAGCCATCCAATCCCGGATTTTGAGAACTTTATGGAATGGAGCCGAATCTTGTTGGAAAACATAGGCCCTTCCATTGACTTCGCTGTCTATCCAAGGCTTAACAATGGTTTGAAGAGACTCGACACAGGCATCTGCATTGACTCTAAGGCCCTGTGAAAAAAATGAGGCATGATGTGCCCTTCACAGCTTACAACTCCGGAAACCATCACTGTACCGGAAAACTTCATTTTCTGAGTGAGTCGAGCGTTGACAATGCTGTTTCCTCTAGCTTGTAGTCAATTCCTTTCCAATGTTTTCACTCAGATTCTTTCTAACTTTGTTAATGAAAGATTTGTCAACTTTTAGAAATCTTACAATTTCTAAATTGCTCTTTCTTTTTACTTCCTTAGTTTCAGTAGTGTCGGCCATGGGATCTTCTGAAATGAAAAATGCATTAATTATTATCGGGTTAATTTAAATTTTGAAAGTATAAGTGTCCTCACATACCTTACGCACCCTGTATATTCATACCAAAGTACTGGCATGGCTTATCTTCATCGTTTGAATGTAGGTTAATTAAACGAACAGAAAATTTCAACGCCGACGCTACCGCCAAATATTGAGACCCACTGTTTTTGCGCCTGCCGCCGTTTTATGGCGTGCATTTTTCTTTGGAAATACAAATTTGGACAGCCCCCTTTCAGGGCACTTTACTTAGGATTGTAGCTGTAACTTAGGATTGTGAAGAATTTTAAAGTTCAACTACGCTTATAATTGTAGAGTACAGAATTGGGGAGTTCAATTCCATTTTTAAGCGTTAATACTTGTTTTTGTGAATTAAACCAACATCAAAGTGAACGATAAATTCAACGATTAAAGAATCCATAATGCTTATGCGCTGTTTATAGAGTTGTCAACGCAGTGAGGTGAACTTGAGACAGGAAATAAATCTCTGAAATGTATTTGATGCAATGATATCTAAATATAAAACTGGACGGACTTCTACTCTTGTTCCAAGCAAAGATAACATTTCTGTCAAAGTTTGAAGATACGAAATAACAGTCAATATGGATCAACATGTTTCCAGGTCTGTACAAAGTGCTAATAACGCAATAATGTGCTCCATCTTGCTCGCCATTTGGACTACTTGTTTTGATGATTTGCCGCATGTCAGCTCCATTTAATCAACATCCCTGCTGTTTTTGGTTCTTCATTATTTCCATCAGAGGTGCTCTGGTGTAATACACGTAGTAGTTATTAGGTTGTTTATTCACCGTCCGATGATCAGTAAACCCGTTGAATCGTTGATTTCTTTCAAAGGACTCCTCTGTCGGGCTCTAGGAAATTTTTCCTTATTTTTCCACGGACAACGTCTGGGGTGTGGGGGGGAAACAGGCCGAATTACAAGTTTTTCACAAGTACTCAAAACAGAAGCCTCGCTGTATTAAGATGAGGATATTGCAAGCCCATTAAAAGTTTTTCACATTGTATATACGTTTTTATTCATTTTACAAAGCACAGTTTCACAGTTTCATTAAAGCCCTTTAAAAGTTTTTCACATCGTATACACGTTTATATTCATTCTACACAGCACAGTTTACAGTTTCATCATCATCAGGCTAATGACACTCATCATAGAGAACAGGTCCTGATCCACTGAATAAACGTGATCTCCCAAAATATCCTAAAACTATTTTTATCGATCTAAGGCCATCGCGATCAAAGACTAGCTATGTAGACAGTAATTATAGTTGTTTGTTGCTTCGCTGTCAAAATGGAGACTGCTTCTAACAATCTATTTTTGTTGACACATGAAAAATTAAGGAAACAAATCGTTTGAGAATTTTCCGAGCGTTCTTATAGCTGTCCCAAATCACTGTGAGTATGTTTCTATGATGTTAAACTCGGCAAAGCCCTCTCTATTTGAGACCAGGACTTGCCAGTACATATTTAGTATCAGTGTTCCATCAACGGTATATTGTTAGATGATTTATGACACAAACGGTGCCGGTTCTTGACTTGTGACAGCACGCTTAAAGCTACTTTCCTAAATACTTTCATACTACCTCCGCTACACAGTAGCTGCCGAAAATCAAAAATGCTGTGCAGTCTTTGGCTCTTACCAACCGTGCTGCCACAGATCTGTTCGTTCACGTGATGACTGAGCAACTATCGAATAGATTGATGAAGCTTTCCCACGAGTCAGTTTTGCATTTTTCAGCAGCATCAAATTCACACAGAAATATTTGTTTTTCCATAGAACACCGGTTACAAACTCGAACGATTTCTAATTAACTCACAATCAGGATTGAGTGCCAAATTATCAAAGCTAGAAAAAACTCAGATTCATGAATGATAGATATGAGGAGAAAATTTTACTTTCGAGGAAAATTTTGTTTTTTCGCATGCTAGAATTTTATCCTGTTAACACTGGAAAACAATGAATGTCACGAATTAAAAAAGTTTCTTATGTGTTCGCGTTGCTTCACCGTCTTTTTTATTCATTGTTAAAACAATAAATATTCCAGCATCTCAGCAGTAAAGTATTTGATGACGGAGCTTGAAAGTAGCTCTTCGTTACTGGTTACTTATTAGTGCAACGACTTCCATATGAACTCAACTCACGAACGAAATTTTGCACTTTTGTACGAACATGATGAACTCTGATTTCCTTCTTCAATTATTGTTAGCCCTAGATTTCATCAGTTGCTATGAAGGATGATACTGAAATAAAATTACACGACTATCTGTACGAGAAGCTGCTGAGTATTTTTGCGCCTCAGTCCAGCCTTAGATGATGTAGAACATCATCTTACACACCTCTCCGACGCCGATATTCATGTAGACTCTTAATGGTTTCCAAGCGATAGCGAGCTCGTGCTCAAGCAAGACGCCATTAGACGCGAGCAAGACACATTCTGACAGCCACTACGTCCATGAAAGGACGCGGTCAGAGCAGATACAAGGTAATGAGAAGTATTATAAAAACGATCCCACAGGTCTAACATTTCAATAAAGAAAGAAAGGAAGAAAGAAAGAAAAACCGTTCATTTCCAAAAAAAATTGATATGCGAAATGTATTACAACACAAGAACTCGCAAAGCACTCATAAAAAAGCTTTCTATAGTTGAGCATCCTTTCGTGACCCTGTAGATGAGGCTTCTCATGGTATACTAGATATGGATAAGGCTCTTGATGAGGTTATTTGGTTACTTCTGAAAATTATAAGTGTAATGGTTAAGAGGTATACAGACAATATCTATCTTTGTCTTTGCACGTTATAAATGCGTCGTGCAATAATCATCACACCTGCTTACAGTGGTAGCTTCATTGCCTGATTGAGTATTTTTTATTATCTTTCAGCTTTCGTTTCTGTTTCGCTAAAAAACTTATATTTTAAACCTTATGTTTTTGTTTCATTCGTTTTTCTTCTCACGTCTTGTGCACATAAAACCTACATTTTATTTTTCTGCTTTTCCACTGAATGCTGAAAGAGTCTCGAAAGCAGTAACTGCAAACAAAATGCTTAATTGAGTTGACTATGTTATCGAAGCTCTGACCTTCGAACTCTTATTGAATTAAGGTAGGATTTGATCTCCTCTCGATTGCGCGACTACCGCTGCAGAATCTCGCACACAAATTTTGACACGCACGTTTGCGTTTCTTGGGGGCGCCTAAGCTGCATGCGGGACGGTAACACGATTGTACCACCTCCGATTAGGTCTGACCTAGCTGATAGCATCCAGCTTGTATGTGTTGAGAATGCTACTCATTAGTGACCGGAACATTTGACTTTATCGTGCAATTAGGGAAATCATTCAGTTTCAAGGGGGATGTGACAGTACAATTTGCAAGGAGAAAAAATTACTATTGGTAAAATTAATTTAGACTTTAAAATCAGCCACTTATGAAATTATGAAATTGTACCTATGCCAGAAGAAGTCAATGATGACTTGTGGAGCCAGGAAACAATAGCTAAACACGAACACAGCTGGCGGTGGGGACACTCATGTACCCAGCGCGCTGGCGCCCTGCGCGTTTGTAGCTTCCAACGCAATCCGGCCGCATGTACAAGCTGCGCTGCGTGAATAACTTTCCGAACTTTTACTGGACATCAACGTCAACGTTCGTAGCGCACAAATGTTGGCATGAAAAGAAGACAATTGAGAAAGAGAGTGGTGTGTAATCTGAGGGCGAATTAAGACATTCATAGCAAATTTCATCAGTAATTTTTGCAAAACAATTATGTATTCAATTTAACTGTGTTTTTCGTATATTTTACCTCAACGGCTCAGAAACATTGCAATTCAGGGTGACAAAAAAAATATGACTGATAAAGTATGAATGTATATTAACGTATTAACAACGCTCAGCTTAGCATGTCTCATTTTTATGATAGCACTCAACGACAGTATTTCCTACAATTTTGTAGACTTATAACATCTTCTTGATCGGGCTAAATTCAACATATAAATCGAATAGAAGACGATTCTAAAATACAGGAAAACAAGACGATTTGGTAAAATATAAGAAATCACAAGGTAACAATACGTTCAATCGCATCTGTAACCAAATTAATTGTTACAGTCGTTGAAAATATTATTCACAATAAAAATCATCAGGAAAACAAAAGATATATTCCCACCAAATAACTGGCATTAAAATGTGTGGCAAAATTCAAAAATATGTTCAAACTCAAATTCCTTGTATATATTCAGAGTATTAATGAGCAGTGAAAGTATTCGACACACTTATTTTTCTTCAACATTTCCTAAAAAGCAAGTCAATTTTATAGAAACAAACACATAATATACTGTATAAATAGACATCATCCATAGATAGGTGTCACGAGATGAGTTCGGTCCTACCCCTCATTAATTTGCATTAACAAGGAGACCGAGTTCTCGGTAT
>JACJUY010005565.1:2936-58802 GCA_014220935.1 Platorchestia sp. MABIK | reverse complement strand
TAAGGATGCCTTTAGGTTAAGGTGTTTTAAAATCCAATGTATCGACGTTTTATGTTTGTACTTTATTGGAAATAAATGTTTTTTTTTTTTTTCCATCTAGTATTACTACACAGAGCCTCTCAAAAACTTTTTAGAACCCCAAAATCCCTTGTTCCCTTACTAGTAGAAAATGAAATTTAACCCTTTACTTTTCTATGACATGTATTTATGTTGCAATCGGTTCTTTAAGTAGACAGTTGCACGCACTAGCTCTCAATACATCTCCTATCCCCTCCGTACTCCTCCCTTCTCCTGAAGTAAGGCACATACCTATACCCTCTCTCGGACTACGGATGCGCCCGGCTGTTTTTTCGCGCGTTTTTAAGCTGACATACGTATATATATTACCTACTTAACATGTATCATAACATGACGATTGTAGAAAACTATTTTTTGTTTTCTGTTTCCTGAGAATGAAAGATGATACGAGACGAAGTTTTCGTTTATTGACACTTGTTTCTGCAGAGAGAAAAACAAACAAATGAAGTCTGATGTGAATAGGACAAATACAATGATTTACACACAACTCTACGCAAGTTCATGATAATTATTAAAGGCAATACTCTACTAAGTAACTGACAACTTAACACATTTATTTTAGTACAATTGAATGCTTAAACGCAAAAAGTGCTTCTCACCGAATCATCGGGAAATCTAGGCTGTTGACTAAAAGAGATGTTTTCCTCGTATGCCTGGATTGAAAATTTCAGGCGTAATTACAACTATCGTTGTATCGTACGGTACTAAAGCAAATGCTACGGAGGCGAGTCTTCTACAACGATGTTCAATGCAATGATTCATGCAAAGAGGATACATATACCAAATATGTAGAAAATTGTTCCAAATTTTTTTTTTTAATTCTGTGTATTTTTATAACGTTGTTTCTTACATAGGAGGATACATAGTAAAAAAAAATAAAAAATGTTCTTCGTTGCGAATCATGTATAATTGCCCTTTGTCGAAATGCTGGCAGTCAAGATTCCTTAAAGTTCATTGATCTTATAGAGATAGTGCACTTGACCTATCCATCAAATGATGGAATTGATATATGTTTAATTGCTGAAAAGAAATATCATCAAGATCTTGCTATGTGTTTGAATCCTAATACTCACAACTTTAAATAAATGCTTATTTCTACACTTCGTATTTGCATTAAAAAAAACTGTTCACTTCACTTGACAACCACTGTTTCGAAGTTGATCCTCTACATAATCATGTTTATTTATTAATGAAATGTGTTTTATCCGAAGAAATTACTTTCAAATGTCCTCACTCTACTGAACTATTTAACGCAACCATTCATGATCAGAAAAAAAATTAGCCGTCAGATCTTAAATAAATTAACTTAATTTTCAGGTATGCTAATTTAATACCTATATTCTATAAAATTTGATCTGTACAACAAAATGAAATTACTGTATGGTTGCAAAAATGTTCTTTATTAACTTGGAACACGAAGAAAAAATCAGGTATGTAGAGCGTATGTAATTATTAATTTCTTCACATAACTGGATGTAAGTTGCTAAATAAATGTTTCTATGTAAATGTTGTTTTTCTTTATCATTCAGCGAGGACGCAATTGAAATATAAGCCTAAGAACAAATACGTATGGCACAGAGTAGTGCAAGTCAGCCATTTCGCAGCGCAGTCGTCAGTCGCTGATGATGGAGGTGGTGGAACACCTCCACTGCAACATCACCTCCACAACTGGGCCAAATGCCGTGTGGGCGGGGCTTGGGACGGCAGAAGTGGCTTCACTAGCTTGACTGGCGAAAGATAGCGATGCCGGTTCCATGTATCCAACTTCCTTGGTTCGTACAAACTTGATTACCTGACTGTGAAACGTAACTTGATTTCCCTGTACACTCCGCGGGACGTGCTTCGTACCGGCAAGATTTCGGCTTTCATGAGTGCAAGGCGATATCCTGGTGAGTCGTGCCCTGTGCTTGCCATGTGACTTACTGGGTTTGCAGCTGGTGCATTTGGTGCGATACAAGAGCGTGACAGTATAATTCTGAGCAAGCTTATTGAAACCTTACCTGTTGACTTGAAGGCACAAGTGACCGTCCAAATTTCGCAAATGCCAAGTCCGTCGCTTGATGCAGTGATGCAGATTGTTTCAGCCCTGGAACCTTTCATACGTAGTGAGCAAGCACCAACGAAGTATGTGCATCCTTACGGCGTTTGTGATGTGAAGAATGTTCCGCAGAGGCTTGAGGTGCAGCAAGAAGCGAGTCGTGAAACATTTAATTATGAGAAGCAATCGGCTCATGGCGCCGTCAACAAAGTTAGGTTGTGTTTCGGTTGTCAGAAGCTGAGCATTTTGTCCGAAACTGCCCTAAGCGCCAGTCCCGCAGCAACAAACCTAATGTTAGAGAAGATGCCCGTTCAGATGTGCTGTGTCAGTTTTGCTACAAGCGTGGTCATGCGCTTAATCGGTGCCCAGATTTCAAGAAAGAATACGGGTCTTGCATATGGTGTGGCCAAACGGACCACAAATCTTTTAAGTGCCAGAGTAAACTTTCGGGAAACTAAGGTCAGCTGTCGCAAGTCGGGAACCGGCAGTGGAGAGTTACTCCCCGACTGAGGTAAATTTACTTATGAAATCGAAACCTGACAGTATTTCTGGCTGCTATTACCTTACTATGAAGATCAACGGTACATCGGTGGATGTATTAGTTGACAACGGTGCCTCAGTTTCAGTAATCTCCGAGGATGTGCTTCAGAAACCAATTAACCTTCCTACAGTGAAACAATCGTCGCAGCTAACTCTTAAGGCCCGTCCACACGAGCATACTTAACTGCAGACTTGTTTGCGCAGACTTGCCTGCGCATACATGCGCAAAATTGCTGTGTGTCCACACGTTGCAGGTAAGTACGCGCAAACTTCAGTTCACTTGATGATCTTGTTGGCATCGGTCATGTCTGACGACGAAGACTTGTTGGCATTTTTCTATTGCCCCGCATACTTAGCTGCACGATCTAGTTTGCGCAGTTTTAATCTCTGACACGTTGAAGATTACGCAGGCTGCTCTTATTGGCTTGCACGGTGTACAGTTTTCGTGTCCATACGCACGCTCTTGCTTGCGCAAACCGATTTGCGCAGGCAAGTCTGCAGTTAAGTATGCACGTGTGGACGGGCCTTTAGAGGATTCGGTCGTTTGTGCATTTTTGTAGTCGGTGAAGTTTTTGTTACCTTGGAAGCTGGAGAACTGAAGGCAGCAAACTTCAAGATGCTTGTGGTACCAGAAAAGGTCACGAGTCAGTCCCTTGTTCTCGGACTCGATTACCTGGAAAAGCATTTCATGGTTGTGGACACTGTCGAGAACTTCGCTACTCTCCACCCAACGAACCAAGTCACGCTGTCAAGCTTAAATCCAATCCTGGTCTGGAAGTGCAATGTGTGGTAAGGAATCCTATTGATGTCTCTATTCCAGCAAATCACCGTGTTTTGTTACAGGCGAGACTTTCTGACCAGTCTATTCCAAGTAATACGGTAGGGTACGTCGAACCTTTTACGGTGTGTGTCGGTGATTTTTATGTAGATGTAGCATATTCTGTGGGAAGCGTGATGAATGATTACGTCACTCTCGAAGTTTAGAATTTAAATCCCGTTAATAAAACATTGAAAGCAAGAACTAGGTTGGGACTTTTTGTTGTCGACGGTGCGATAAATTCTTTTGAAAATGCGGATAATTGTGACTGTTCGGAAATTGGTAGTTGTGAAAATCTAGGACAATTGGTCGACTTTTCCAAGTGTGACATAACTAGTAGTCAAAAGTGTCAAATTGAAGCTATGCTTAACAGACATCGTTCCGCTATTTCAATGCATCAGAATGATTTGGGATGCACATCGTCTACAAAACATGTGATTGATGTGCAAGGTAACTCGCCCTTTAAACAGCGTTTTCGAAGGATTCAAGGTCCTTTACGGCACGAAATCGAAGTGGAACTTCAGAAGTTGAATGAGCGTGACATAATTGAACGGTCGAACTCTCCGTGGTCGTCTCCCTTGGTTCCAATTAGGAAGAAGGACGGCACGTTGAGGTTGTGTATGGATTATCGTTCTCTGAATTCCGTCACTAAACACGATTCATTTCCACTTCCCAATATGATCGATGCCCTTTCAAATTTCAAATTTACGTGACACTCAATTTTTTAGCACCTTCGACTTGATGCAGGGATTTTACCAGATCGAAATGGATGAGAGCAGCAAGGAGTTTACAGCGTTTTCGACAGGTGACTCGCACTGGCAATGGAAGCGTATGCCGTTTGGATTGACCAGTAGCCCGGCTGCAGTCCCATGCGGCTCATCTCGTTGGTTTTGGCAGGTATTCCTTGGAGTGTCGCCATACGCTACATCGACGATGTCATCGTAACCGGGAAGACGTTTGAAGAACATCTTTGAAACTGTGAGTTATTACTCTCGAGGTTTGAAAAACATGGTCTGAAGATAAAACCCCAGAAGTGTTCTCTCTTCCAGAATGAGGTTACGTATCTTGGTCACAGAGTGACGCGTGAAGGTGTTCGTCCGGACGAGAAAAACGTCAAAACCATCGTTGACTATCCACAGCCGAAAACTCAACGTCAGGTGCGCCGCTTCTTGGGTATGTGCAACTTTCTCAGACGGCACATTCCCAACGCAAGTACAGTAATGAAGCCGTTGAATGAGCTCGTAAATCAAAAGAAAATTACTTGGACTGTTGACTGTGATGCGGCATTTCAAAACCTCAAGCAAGTGTTGACCCATTCTCCCGTACTTGCTTACCCAGATTTCACGTTGGAATAATTACGATCACGGTGGACGCTAGCGGAGCCGGTGCCGGTGCTATGCTTTCACAGATGCAACACGGGCAAGAGAAAGTATTAGCATTCGCCAGTACAACGTTTAATCGGGTAGAGTCTAACTACAACGCGACTGAGCGTGAACTTGCAGGTCTTAGATGGGCCGTTAGAAATTTCCGTCCATTCATCTACGGTAAGAAATACATTATCAAGACGGATCATAAAGCCTTAATTTACCTCAACAACATGAAAAGTGTCGGTGCCCGTTTGATGAGAACCTACGAAGAACTGCACTGTGGTCAGTATGAAATACAATTTGTAGCGGGTAAAGATAATGTAGTAGCCGACGCCCTTTCTCGAATTGTTGATGTGCCTGTTAGTAGTGAAGAAGTCGACCCTAGTTACTGTGTTTTGTTGCAAGGATTTAAAGTTAAACTAGTGGCTGGTGGACCGGACTCTCTCTTCCAAGCCTCATCTTTGGGAATGTGTGACTCGATAACTGAACATTTGTCAATTCGTGAAGCTTCAGTTGTAGGAGTGCTGAAAACCCCGAGTGCATTTGGTTTGAGGAAACGAAGAAGCGAGTTAAAAAGAATAGAAGCCATGACGCAAGCTGGAGTTGTGCCGGAATTGTTCCTGATTTCATCTTTTGTAAAGGAATTTAAAGTTAGTGTGGTAATCCACGAAGATGGAATTGATGTGGTCAAATTTGGAAGTAATGATTATCCCTCCATTCACTTGCAGACTCTCGGTGGCGTCCATTATAATCTTCTTTTGCCAGAAGGAGAGGACGCGGATGACATCATCGTTCAGAATATTGATATGGTGAGGACGCGAGAGGAGGAGCCAGAAATTGATCCTGTAAGCAAATCTTCCATCTTGTACCGGTTGCTGAATGACGATCCCGCTGAAGCAAATTCTCCAACTAAGAAAACCGTGACCTGCAGAATAAGGACTACGGAATCGGTTAGTTCAGTAACGGATGCGGCTCGAAAGGCAACCGGTGCTTTTGTGCAGAACATTGCAGAGCCAGGCGACGTAAATCTTCCGCTGACTACTGAAGAGACTAAAGTTCTTCAGTCGGAAGACCCGTTGGTAAGTTCGTTGCAGAAGCATCTGCAAGGTGGTACTTCAGCCCAGAAAATTTCTCGTGAGCTCGTAAATCATCGTACGGGGAAGAGATTCATAAAAGTTCTTGAAACGCTGAGGGAAGAAGACGGTGTATTGCTTGGTGGAAGGCACAAAGTTCCAGTCATCCCTGCTAAACATCTGCCGCGATTAGTTTCCAAATTTCACGAAGTTTCTGGTCAATTGGGTCGTGATAAAACTCTGGATGCAATTTCGCGTTATTACTTCAGTCTGAGATTAGCCCCTATTGTGGAATACATAGTGCGGCAGTGCTCAGTTTGTCAACGTTTCAAGGGAAGAGCAAAAGGCGGAGCTCCTCTGTACAAGCGAATACCCAAGGGGCCATATGAAGACTACGCTGTTGACTTGCTCGAACTTCCTCCTAGACGCGGGAATATCAAGTATTAACTTGTTGGTGTTGACACACAAAATTTGGTAATGCGGTAGCGTTAAGAAATAAAACGTCAACAACTGTGGCCAGAGCCCTAGAAGAACAAATTTTCAGGTCTCTCGTCAGGCTACCTGAAGCTGTGACTAGCGACAACGGCCCCGAGTTCCGTGGGCGCTTTTGCGAGCATGCTGAGACGAAATGGCGTGAAACATTTCAGAACCGTTCCTTATTCTCCTCAGTGTAATGGAGCAGTTAAAAGGTTCAATGCAACGTTGAAAAACTTACTTGCCCTCGCTTGTGAGCAACATAAAGGCCTGTTGACACGATCATTGCGTGCGCGCGTGAGCAGTGAAGAGAGGCTCAAACCCCGCCCATTTGCTCTCGTTTCGAACGCAATGACCAACTCTATGGCAGTGCGGACGATGCTTGTCTTCACCGCGCTATCCAGTATCCAAGGCTTTTCAGTGTCATTCCAGTCGCCAAACGGGGAGGGTGTGTCGTCTCTGCTTCCTCCCAACGCGTTTTTTAGGAAAATTGTCCTGTTGCTGCCCAAAAAGGATCTTTTTTCAAGCCAGTGCTTCACCCACATTTTCCTCTCTCGCCTCTTTTTTTATAGCCGAAACAACTGCTATAAAGAGTGCAAGCGCCATTGCCTGTCGCCGAGGCACCATCATACGTACATCTACTCGCTACCGCTTCCAGGAGCAGACTTATGAATGGAGTAGTGCAGCGCCACTGCTGAAAGTGTGGTACGACCGTGTAGACACTCTAACGCGACCAAGTACGTGTCTGCGCGCGTGGTGAAGTTACTCATCAATGATCGTGTAAACACGCCTTAAGACGCTTCGGAATGACTACCTAACCAGAAGTTTAATAATTTATAATCACACGAACCATTCTCAAACATGTTATTCACCAGCGGACTTCTTGACAAACAACGCAATCAAGTTGCCTCTTCCTATCAAGCACTGTTGGACAGAGAGTTTCAAAAAGAATACCTCACTAACCTTCACACACGAAGTTTACGCCGCGGGTCGAGAGACCCTTCGTGGTTGTCGAGGCTGATCCTAACGAGATAACGTACAAGCCGTAACGGTTTGACGGTACGGAAATCCAGAGTGCCCATTTTAATCAACTCAAGGAATGGCATGGCAACGAAGTGGAAGTCCTTGACGGTGTTGTGGAGGAACCGAAGGTCAAGAAACCGTCCAAGAGGCAACGTGTGGCGAAGTTTGCAGCAGAGTTGGAGGGATCGGGTTCTGTGGAGCGGCCAGCAGCACGTGCCGATACACCGGAGTGGACAGTGATTGGCTGAGTATCCCTCAGTTTGTCGGGTTTAGCTGATAAGATGACGGCAGCTTTACCTGCAGCGAGCAGGACTCCAAGCCTTCAGAACAGCGTGGACGACGGAGACGATTATAATATTGAAACTGAAGAGAACGCTTCAGTTAGAACTGACGCCCAGCCGAGCATGAAATGGAACGACTTGAATGAAACCGCCAGCGAGGTGTTCTTGTCCAGCGAGTCCCAGAGTAGTCTTGATGCTACAGTGATATCGGCCGCCGCGTCGAGTGTGAGAGGTTCTCGCGTGAAGGAATTCGCGCAACCTGATAGACACACTAAGTCTTCGGCATGACGTACAGCGGAATCGCTCGTCAAGGCGTTGGCTCTCAACAGCGGAAGACTAAGCTCGACGTTTCCTGGTGCTCAGACAGATTATAAATTCGAGCTGAGAAGAGGAGATTCTAGCTGTGTCGATGAGGATTTCGAACTTCCGAGGGAGCTGGCACAACACATCAGAGAGTCCATTTCGGATGGTCCCGACTTGTCGGACTACCTTGAGCGAATGTTAACGTTTAATTATTATTTCAACTCTGCATTTAGGAAGTAATTTTTTATGTAAACCTGATTTTATTGAAATAAAATAACCTTACGTTCATACCCGAGCATTTCGTAATTTGAAATGTACGTCAGACTGACTAATTAACAATTGCTAGAGATCTCAGTGTGCTTGAATTTTAATAGTTGATATACACATTATTTGGAGACTTGGCGAGTCTACGTAGGAATATTGTATATAATTTTGAAAAGCTCTGGTAAATTGTCTGATGTTCGACGACGTACCTCAAAATTTTGTAGGAGGATATTTTGTAATCGCATATTTTAAACCTTAGGATGTGCGTCATTCTAGATGGATGTAACTTGTGCAATTGTGTTCTTTTCTGAAATGATTTATTGAATTTAATGTCGCTATCAAAGTGTTATTAGTTTTGAATTATTTAGGTTTTCAAGTTTTAAACGTTGCTGTGAATAAAAAATTTAAAGCTTCATTCCTTATGTTTTCAATAAATTATTGCTTAAGTTATAAAGTTCAGAGTCGCGTTTTAAATATACAGCTCAAGACATGCATTTTCTGTGTTTTCCATAAATTGTCAGAAGATTTATCAAATTTTGAGTCTCTCGATTGAATAAAAATATTTTAGATGGATTCCATGTTTAATTAAATTTATTAGGTGCTTAAATATCAACTTAGTGTACATCTTTTAGCGGTCAGGCGAACTTTTGATTTTGTATTATTTGGTTGTGGGGGATGTGAACGACAATAGTCCGTCACTGCCCAATTCGGCAAACTGTTTCTCCTGCGTGCTCCTATGAGTAACATTGCTGTCCGTACTGTACGGCAGCATTGGTGCTAGAACCGCGGGCGACTGGAACCTCAGCACGCCGGTTGACCCGTCAGGCAGTCGCGCAGACCAGTCGTTCATTACTGTGTTCTTGAGGACGTCTTAGCAGTCACGCTGACGAGTTAGGTGCACGCAGTCGTGCTGTGCATCCTACGTCCTGTTGTAGCTGTTGCGCTAAAACTCAGTCTGTTTGCCGCCACTTTGATTGCCATCCTGTTTTTACTGTCCAATACAACCAATCAACGTGTGTTCCAATAAAAATAAACTGCTTTTAATCTGTCATATTCGCAAATAAATTATAAACTTTCAAAACTTTTAATAAACGCCGGAGGAAAAGACAACTAAAAAAAACCAGAAAACGTAATTTTACTGGTTTGTCGCTGAGGCTATCGACTTGAAGGCTTGGCCACCTAGCAGAGGAAAGTCAAGGGCCCGGTGACACTACTACGTAATTGACATGTAGTGTATATATACATAAAAAAGGGGTTTAAATTCATTCACAACGTTTTAGGAAACAAGGAGTACTTCGGATTATGAAAGGGTTTAAGCGGACTGTGCGGAATAATACCAGGCTAAAGCGAGGGAGGTGCCCGAGAAAGGTACACGTAAGCATAGAAAGGCGACGCACATCATACTCACCAATCACAGACACGGAAGTTCGAGGGAGAAGAATGCGCACTAGGCCCTAATCAATGAACAACAAATACATCAGAACAAGTAAGAGCTTACCTAATCAGGAGCAGAATCCTGACATCAGGTAAACGAACATTCGCGAAGTTTCCAGAAGAAAGCAAGCGGGAAGAATATAAGCTGAGGACGAGAACGGAGCGAGATCTTTGGCAGAGTGGTGCTGGAACAAGCAACATACAAGTGAATTGCGTGGGTGAAGCACCCGGTGGCATGCCGCTGTATCGTGCACCAAACACAACGTAATACTAGCATCGGTTGAGCGTGGGTTCGGGGCAGCGCAACAGAATTCTAAACGTCATCACATAAGAATCAATGCGCACCAACGGCATCGGGAGCAGAATCCTCGCAGCAGGCTCACCTGTATAGTCGCTATTGCACGGGGCAACCAATTGCTTGTAGAAGCAACTACGGTTGCCTCTACGAACATATCTGATTGCAGTTGCTGGGCAAGTTTTGGTTGCTGCACTTGTTCAGAAACCTCGGGCAACTCAAAGCGACATAGTCAGTGCTCGACTGACCGTCGTAGGGTGAGGGTGGTAGTGACACCGCCTCCCTCTGAGGCAACATGGATACAGTTGATAATAGAAGGATTTCATTAACATCTTGTGCTATAGTAATTAAATGCTACATAAGCAATGATATATCATTTTAGTAACACAATTAGTCGATTTCCTCTAACTGCTGTTCAAAATAAGTGGAATATTGCCATTTACCATACATACGTGATACGTTTCACTTTCAAATGCTGTCACTTTTCTAATATAATTTAATATTTATCAGCTAGTATTTTATGATAAAGTAAAGTGGTCAGAGATTTGAAAAGTATAAAATAAAACTAAGTTTATACTTTTTCTATACCAGAAGTTGTGTGAAGAAATATAAAACACCATTATGTATACCTAGATGTGCAGTTGTTCTGTTTTTTACTGACTGTTTCTGAGTAGAATTGGGAACCATAATAAGCGCTCAATGATCTTCCAAAATTTATATTTCGATTTCACACCTTCAATACAGAAATCGTGGCGCGAGACACAAAGCTCTGCGAAAGATCAAAGACAGCTTAGCCGAATTCGATGTGACTTTCGAAGTCATCCAAAAAAATGGAAAAACATCACTACCTGCCACAAGAGAGACAAGAAAAAGACGATTGACTCTATGATAATTATCTATCATGAGTAGAGGGTGGAAAAGAGGCAAAAGTTATTCGGCTTTAATGATTACATCATTTATTATGTTGTTTAGACTTGAACCTAACTATGTTAATGCAACAAATGAATGAACTCAATTAAATAATTTGTTGTTTCTTTTGTTTAGTTCTGTGTGATGTAAAAACAGATTTTTATTTAATATGCGAATACAAGCTGTAAAAAAAGTTGAAAATTTATTACAATATTATGATGTTTTAAATAATGCATTGAATATTGATTCTTACAAATTCGAGATTATTTTCATAGAAGTTAATAATGCTTTAAAAGAATTTGATTGAATCAATTAGTTGTATTACCCATCAACCTCGTCCATTTTTTGATGACAAGTAATGGGTAAAGACAGTAAATAATACAAGGACATTCAAATGCGTTAAACAGGAATTAAGTTTTGCATTTTTTCTTAATTCTTTTTAATTGATTATGAAATGAAAAATGTCACATGCCGCAGCCATTGCGAGCTACAACCTCCTGCAATTGGCCACGCCTCACTGGTAATGGTCGCTTCGTCGGTCTGATAGCGCACCCACAGACTGTGGCGCACCCACAAGTTGCGTGAACTCAGTTGCCGTAGTCGAGGCAATTGGTCGCCCCGTGTAATAGGGCCTTAATAAGGCACCGGTGACCGCCAAAGTTAGAAACAAAATGGCGAGAAGAACAGCATGTCAACGACTTTACCGGCGACTCGTAAATTTTGATCTACCATGAATCTCCATGCTCTCAAGCATCTTCAGCATACGGATTTTGAGCCACGCAATCGTGAAATCATCGGCTGCAATGTTTGGATAACCCACACGAAGTTCGAGCACCCAGCCACTTACAGCGCAGGTGCGTCTGCGCGCGAGCACGCATCGTCAACGTTGGGCAGGTGCCAGTGGAAGCAACACCGTACGCGGTGCGATGTTGCCGACCGACCTCAGAACCGCAGCAATTGCAGCATCAAAGATCAAACTTGAGAGCTCTAAACGGAGTCAGCATCAATCCAGCACCAGCTACGCGACTTCGCAGGAAACATGGACAACAAGAATGGCACGTCTGCACATAGGCGAATTGGAGTAGAAGGGAATGTGAGATCAACCAAATCTGGGTCCGTGACGAGTTTATGTAGGAGTGATGGTAATCATGTGTTTCAACGATGTGAGTGGAAAAAAGTACCCCGTGATTTATCAGTAGTTAACGTTGTCAAATTTTGTGCTCACTGTAGTTGCTGTGGTATTTTGGTGTGGGTAATTAATGTCCCGGATGTAATCTACAGGTTTTTTTCCTAAGACGTATATTTCCTCCGGAATGCTTTTGTGGTGAGTTGCACGAGCAGTGCGTTTAAAATTTTTTAACTGTGTTACTGCGGTAGAACCTTTCTCTAATAGAGTTTCATAAAATTCATTGCGCTTTGTGATCATCTTATGTGTGTCATGTGTCCTGTGCCATGTTTTCTCAAGTGTTTTCAAATTCATTTTTGGCGTTTGCATTGGCCGTGTTATTGCTTAGGCGCTTTTCTATACTAGTGTCTCTTTAAATTCATTGCGCTTAGTAATCATTTTATGAGTGTTATGTTCTCCTGTGCAACATTTGCTCACGTGCTCTAACGTAATCTTAAATAAACTAAATTAAAAATGTGCCATTAGTAGTTTTCATTTCCCATGTTGATCTTTGTGCGCTGGCGTTGAGGTACGCTGAACAAATACTTACGAGTACTAATATTATTCTATTTTTCACTTGTTCTATATTTTTTCCTTCTGTGTACCTTCCTCTCCTAAATCTTTCTTTCCTCTTCCTCTATCCAGAGGTTTAAAGTCCCCGATCGAAGACGGAGATATCCGTCTCGTGACAGCATTATTTGTTTGAAATAGTATCGAGATATTAAAACCGTGATGCGTGGGAATTCTTGCAACGTTTGGAAGTGTAGGAGGCTGTTGAAGCTCTAACGGAGGGACAGAAAGGCAAAAAAGGCAAAATTAAGCGTAACCTTTCATACTGGAAACCGACATGACCCCAAACAGTCTTCATTCATTCAAAACAATTTTGGTGTTTCTCAAGGATCTAGCCTTGTTCCGCAATTGTTTTCTATTTTCATTAACGGTTTCCCTCCAATGCTTTCTAACACATGAATCTCTATTTATGTATAGTGAGTAACCTGAAATTATAGCGTGACCAAAATGGACTCAAATTGAATGTGGATAAAACCCAGTGCATTATTTTTGGATCCAAAGATGCACTTTGCAAAAATTCCAAATCTGACTCTTACGGTAGAGAATGATAAAATTTAGCCATTAGAAAATGTTAAAATTGTAGGCATTTGGTTAGCTAAAACATGTCGTTCAAATCTCCCATTGAGAAAACTTGCAACAAAATTTACGGAACTTTAATGTCTTTTCATCGCACAAAAAGAATGCTCGACGTAAAATCTAGATTATTCACCATTCAATCTTCAGTGTTATCGCGTATTGACTATTGTAGCCTAGTATGGGGAAACATACTACAATTTCTTCGGAGAGAACTATAAAAACAAAGGAATTTAGTGGCCAATGGGGTTTTCAAATGTACAAGATAAGTGATCACTCGACACCTCCCCTAAATAAACCCGTCTGGACTCCAGTTGAAGAAAGATTCCTCACTCATACGTATTTCCCTCTTCATATCTCCCTTAGAGTCATACTAACATTGTACAATACCTTCTCTCACCATTACTAACCAAAAGCCGAATTAGAGAAGTAATGTCTTAGTCAACTACAGTTCGTCTGACACTGGACAAAAAGCTCTGCCTATTTCAGGCGCCTTACAGTGGAACAAACTTCCACCGAGTATCAAAATCCCTCAAAACAGTGAAAGAATCTAAGACTAAAATAGGGCGTCATTTTACGTCTGAACTACAATTGTATTCCGTAGCACATAATGCAGAAGTAGTTACGATATCTTTTGCTCACTTCCCTACATTTCTACGTTTTCAACCCAAAGTTGTAATGTAACTGTATGCTGGTAAATATGTACATACGCACAGCAGTTGCTGCAAAATTGCTAAACCAGCGACTAGCATTTTGACAACAAATACCGTATTTTCTCTTTTAACGGTCAACTTGTCCCGTTACCCAACATATCACTTCCTTATGTAATTGTCAAAAAATTTATGAAGGAACTATAGATTTTTTGTGGGGTTTGAAGTACAGTATGTTTTTTGAGGTAGTTAATTAACTTAGTTATATTTTGTTATTTTTGCCCGAAAAGATATTCTTGAGTTTTCGCCATTTTGACCCTTTAACTTTGAATATAAGTTATCTACTTCAAACCCTTATATTTTCAACATTGTTTCCTGATGTCACAAGAGCCATAGCTCATTTGTCAAAAAACGTGGAGACTCAAAATCTTGTTTGGGAACACACCTTGTGCTTAGATTCCACGTTCTTCAAAGTCCATACCAAATGGTGTCTAACTTCTTTCGCTTTTTAGAACGTTTTTGTTACGGTTAAGGAGGCTCAAATGCCTCCTTTAAAATGCCTCATAACCAACACCAGGAAGCTATAAGGGTAATCCCGGTCAAACCGGTTCCCATTTCCGACTCCTGGGTAGAGTGGAGAATTGCGGCTGAGTTCTCACTTTTTCCAAGGGGGAGATACAACGGGCGGCACAGCCGGGATTCGAACCGCCGACACCTTCCCGTGAAGGGCGCGTTCTTAACTACTCGCCCACGTGACCACGTGAAGCCATGCTTCTAAGAAGCTACTTGACGCAATATTTGCTTTGAAGATAAAAAAATTAAAATTTCACACCCTAGTGTCACAAAAAAAACACTCTAATTTGTGAAATATTTTTCATGATAACAAACTTACCTAACAGCTCACGAAATTCGTTGTTCAACATTTTTATACTTAAAATTATAGCATGTTTAGTGATCTTCACACAAACTCATTAGCTCGGACGATTGCACAGCAATGACCAATATATACTTTCAAGTATGGTAAGGGAAAATGAATGATGGTGCTTAATATAGAAAAAAAGCTTTATTGTTCATTGAATTGATCCCGAAAATATGGCGTGCTCTCATTGGAATAGCGATGTTTACAGCATGATTAGTTTTGAATTGTCCTATCCAGACAATGCTGCTATAAATCAATTTAAATAATTGACAAACATAATTTACAGAAGGCGTTGTGCAATGCGCACGTCTAAAATAAACGAAAAAAAACATATCCGCTAAAATAAATAATAATGTTTTTCATTCTACAATATATGAAAATGGGAGAGGTTAATGGCTAATAACTCCCAAGCTCCAGATTACGTTTATTTTAACTTGTTTATTTACACTTTAGGAGTAAAAAGCTTGTTCACTTGTTTACCTGTTCTATTTACACAGAAGCGTATGACGCCCATGGACAGGAGTAGCGATAAAAAAATTTTGAGAACTTATTAAATGTGTTCGTCTTTGTTTTCAGTTCCGGGGTATTTTGTAATTAAACGGTAAATTTCATTCTGCTATGTTGAATTGTCGACTATTTCTCAGAGCACGTGAAAATGAGACGTCTCCATATTTAATTTCCTGATGAAAGTATCGGGAACATGAAGGTACAGTCAGGCCACATGAAACGTTATAGGTTTCTCATTCTTTCGTTATTTTCAATAATAGTATACAGATTTGGTTACATGAGGTAAGATGAAAATAATATGACAGATTAATGTCGTTTAAAAGTAACAATTAAATAGCCAATTAATTTCGACATGTAAGTTAACACTAAAAGTGATTATTTTAAGTGATTTATCTACAATTCTTCATTTACATAGGTTCGTTCACTTGGGTATAAAGCGACGCGGGTAAAGGCAAGTGAATTGATATTTGAAAATTTTAGCATTGAGAAGGGTTGGTTGGAGCATTTGATTCGAAGATGTAATTCACGTTAGAGTTTACTTCTGCAACAGATGTCATCTAAGTCAGAACATATATTTGGTTGGAAGAGAGGAAATAAGTTTCTTGAAAAGGAGAAAAATTTTTGCATTTTTCATTTTTGCTATTTTATTGAAGATAGGAGAATTGTTATTACGGGTATCGCGTATTCTCCGCCAAAAGTGAAGCCAAGTCTAATTTTTTCGCTGTATCATCGATTATCAAGCTTCAGTTTCGCCGCCTTGCGTGCACATGTAAGTATGTTTGTCTATTGTCACCAGAGTAGCGATTTATAGACGCCTGACCGTCGCCAAACGCAAATTGTGGGGAGGTATTGGTTGAAAATATTTTTGCTGCTCGAAAGAGGTAACTGGACACAATAATACATATAGGGCAACTGAAAAAGAGCTAAGTTATGGTTCAAACATTTATTTAAACCCATGCCAGTTTATTTCACGGCTCAGTGAACACTCATAAATAAATACATTTGCACTTTTATACACGCATGGGCTTAATATACAATTCCAATATGAATACAAACAAGTGTATGTGCATATAGTAGTGAGAGTGTGTACTTAACCTTGAAAATTAAAAAGCTTCTATAAATTTCTGACCTTTCTTTTCTAACTTTTCAACTTTGTTAAATTACTCCAGTTCATCACGTGTTAAATGATGAAAAAATTTGCTGAAAAACTGTCTATTACTCAACGTTACGATGTTACTAACGTAATCTTCAGGCTGAAAATATCCTATAAAAATTTAGAGTTACTGTGATTGAATTGCAAATTTAAAACTCATGTTACATCAGACTCAATCAAAATACAGGAAATCACAGAGCAAGATGATTAGAAATGATTTTTCTTTTTCTAAAGCAGGATTATGAAGAGAAGGTAAAATTTACCTAGTAAGCAACTTCAATACAAAATTAAGGGTCAAAAACCAAAGAAGTCCACATTGTTGAAATTGTATGTGGTCAATACTGGAAAGAACATTTCGGGCCTTGACCCATCATCAGCTATAAATCTGCAAATATAGACAGATAATTCAATACCATGACGAGGTAATTGCGCACATTATGTATAACTAGAAATGTTCAGATAACGGTAATTGAGAAGAAAATTGAACGTGATGGCAAACTTACATTTTTGAACGCTCTTGGAACTAAACAAAACTGCAAATTGAAACATCGGTTTCCCGCAAAACCTGTTATTCTGGTTTGGGATCCAGTTTTTTAAGATTTTGTCCTTTTCAGTTTGAAGTTAATGGTATTAGAAAGCTTTTGTTTCCAGTATACAACATTTGCTCTTCTTTTAAAATCACAACATTCCGAATTTGATTTTTACGCGACTTCTTTACATTTAATAGCATTCCTCTCACGATAATCAATGCCAAGATTGGTAATTTTTTGAACGAGAACTATGAATGTACTCTACCTACCCTAACAGCTGATAAACTTAAAATGTTCATTCGTATTCCGTATTTTGGTGAGCAGTCAAAGCAATTGAAGCGTGAATTGTTGTCATTGATATCGTCCTTCCTTCTTCATGTGTCTTTTCAAGTCGTGCTAGTCAACACATTCCCCATTGGTTTATTTTTCCGGCATAAGGATAAAATTCCTTCGTGTCTCCGTTCTTCTAGTCCTGTCTATAAATACTGTTGTGCACAGTCTTCATCTACGTATGTTGGCTCTACAACCCGTACATTACATGTTAGACAGGCGGAACACGTTACAATAAGTTCTAGAACTGGGGCTTGGCTTTGTCACCCTCCACACTCTGCCATAAGATCTCATGCTGAGGAACAGTGTGATGTTAAAATTTCAGATTCTGATTTCTCAATTTTAGGGTACACTGGTAACGTAACGATACTTAGAATTCTCGAATCTCCTTACATACATAAGAATAAATCCAATCTTAATGATTTGCAGAGTACGCGTCCCTTGCTTTTGGTTGGGCAGCTGTAGCTTCAGGGAACGCTCTGTTATTTACTTTTCAACTTCGAACCAGTATGCTTTTCATTCATTTTTTGTTTACCTGTGTTAAGCTTATGAGTTTTGGCAGTCTCTTCGCAATTACCATTGTCTAAACTTTTCTACTTATATTTGATGCATGCAGTTACCTTGTCATAATATTAAAATCTGTCTAAATTTGTAGTATGATGAAATTATCAGATGATAAGGCAACATTGCACAGCAGCTATTTGTATGACACCAGAGGCAGGAGCATAGTGGACGATCAAGCGAAGGTTTCAAACTTCTAAACTCCAGTCCTATCGAATGATTTTAGTGCAAAACATCATTTGTATTTTTGTTGAGGGTAGGTTTTTAGTTTATCGATATATGTCATACTTCTATTATTTGAATCTGCTATTCTTCAACAATATTATTTATAATTTTCGTATTTGAATTATAAGTCTTCATTCGAGGACTTGCAACTACGATCAACACGAGAATGATTAAGAATAGAACCTTGACATTTGCGTGCAGTTAATCTTTGTTCCAGGGTCATCCTAATCATGAAAATTAAACATTTATTTTTTAAGAGACTTACATTCTATTCTGTCACACTTGAATTGATACATTACATTGGCTCTGTCTAGACCGCTGACCCTGAATTTGGAAACATTTCTTACGACGAGGTTACTGAGTTTACGAATTTTGTAAACATGCTGACTTTAATTGAAGCGAATCTATCGTTTTCCGAATATATCGGTTTGAAAAAAGTTTTGAGAATACATGTTCTTAAAAACTCGTTCATCAATTTTGTAATTCTTATGTATTTCGTCATTATGAAATATATATGTATTTCGTCCGTATAAAATCCTGGGTTATGGTCTGTTTTTTCTCTATATCTTCAGCCTAAAGATAATGATAGCAATATCGAAACGTTGCGTTTATAAACAGAGTGCTATATAATTTTATAAAATTAAGTGTTTTAGTGAATATGATGAGAAATTTTTTAACTATCATTGGCTCCTCGATGGCCGCTTGTCATGAGTAATTATGCTTAGTTACAGTATCTCTTTGGAGGTAGCGATAGTTTTTCCTCCCAATCAACTTAGAAAAAAATATCTTTTGCGACGGTTAGGCATCTATACGCTGCCATTTTAATGACGATAGGTATGCATAAATATGCATGCGAGGCTACGAAACGGATGCATGATTATCTATGATGCAGAGAAAGAATTAAAACTGGGAGGGAGAACGATTTACTGATCATTTTAAATGGCAGTGTTTCCGCACTTAAGTACTAGTACTGTTTGGTTTGTGCATTTTGAATCTGGAATGTAGTAATTTTGGGTATTTTCTTGAATTTGATACACCTGGGGTAAAGAAATATAATGAATATATAAGAACCCTAAAGAAGATTGCAGCGAAAATCTGGAACTAGTGCAGTGTCAAGTCAACTGTACAAAATGTAAAGTCCTTTGTAATGCGATGTAGAAATGCAGAATCGATAATGCTAATGGACGGACCGTTTTCATGTTTGTAAGTAAAATATTTGCTAACTCAAAAATAGAACGCTCAGCAGCGCAGAGTTTAAAATGATAACCTTTAAGTAAAGTGACTACTTTTAAGGCTTACGGGCAATCATTTTGATTGGCAGCTGAGCAATGTAGAATAACGATTCATTATAGTCTGTAATTCGCTATGACATAGTCGCGACACGTATGCGAAATGGCGTGATAATGGCGTTCGCCTTGAACTGTTTAACTGATAGTGTGGGTAAAATTTCCCCACTGATTCGTCGGGAATTTACTTTTAAGTTGTTGACACTAAAGCGGATGTTTACCACTGTACTTGCGCACAGGGTGAGGTCACACAGAGGGAGCGGTCTTGTGTGGTTTTCAGGCAGATTCTATGGAGTTCGGTAGGCGTAACTGGAGCCTAGTATCCAGTTTGAGCTTAGTATTTTATCAACCGCAGTTGACTCGTCGAGTGACAAGCAGGTTTGGGACGGCCAAGTTCCCATGATCTTCCCAAAGCCATTTATCTTCAGCATGATGTGGAATTTTTCCAACTCTTTTTTTTTTGCCTACGTTATTGCCGCCCGTTGGGTGAACTGGAGAACGCTATACTTGAGTGTACGCCATGTCATGCACTAGCATCGTAGCCCTCTTGCCAGAGTTCCCTGACTGTGACAGTTAGCTGTCTTGTCCTCGTGTGTTAATACCAGAGGAGCGACACCATTTCACTGATCTATTGTTGAGGCAAATCTAAACCTGCGGCCTCCGTGTGTTTTGCTGCTCCCGAGATCTGGCCTGAGACTGAATGCCAGCTAAACGTACATCCAAATTTTAATCCTCAAGAAAGTATTATGCGTGGATGAATTCGCCTTTCTTCGGATTTTTCTCTTGAAAACTACCTTCTAATCTTAATTCCGTTTTCTTCCTCTGTATAAAAGCCACATATATAATTAATGATGAAATCCCTTATATGTCCTTGAACGCTTGTCTTGCCTTAGTTCTTTTAACTACATAAATCTAAAAAAATTGAATAAGAAAAATCTGTGTTGAAAAAAGTCCTCACAACAGAGAATTTTCACTCGCAGGAGGGAGCTTATTCACAGCAGAGCGCCTGAAACCGATACAGCTTCTTGGCGACAGCTTTAGATGAACGGTAGCTAACACAGACATCATTCCTCCGGTTTCTTTTAATTTGTTCGAACTTTTTTTGGTAGAAGAAATTTTGCTATATCAGCATTGTTTAGAAGGAGGCAGAAAGACAAGAACACGCAAAATCTTCCTGCTACTGGGCAGAGAGGTTCAACTTGATACTTGAAGAAAAAGACAGCATGATTTCTTGAAATTACTTTTGTGCACAACTTAGGCGGCAAAGTTAAAACATTTTTGCAATTCTTTTTGAGAACAAAGAGGTATGTCTTCTTCAACTTGACTGCAATGGTCAAGACACAGCAGTACTCTAGACTGAATGACCAGACAAAGGAAAATCACAAAATGTGAGATCAGTCTGGGTTTTAGGAGACTAATCAGAGAAATGACAAAGCACAATTATTCTTATCCTGAACTTGTTTTTCACGGGTTTTTATGAGCTACTGCCTATGTGTAGGGATACAATCTTGAATAGTCTAAATTCGATTTGTTAATTTAGGTTAGGGTAATCCTGACTCACAACAACAGTAACACAATATACTTTAGTGAATACACTGCGAGACAGGCTAGGCTTGCAAGTACGAATACGTTGTTTACATGGCTACAGCGAGAGTTGGAATGGGAACCAGCAAAGGATCAGAACCATGAGCACAGTTTTAAGGGCAGAGTGCTCTCTAAACACATTCTAACACAAGAGAACTATAACATTATTAGCATAATACACAAATACATTCGAGGTGCTACAATCAAGATTTCAACACTCCTTCTCACATTGAATGTGCTTAAAATGAGACTATTCCTAACTTCATTCTTAGTCTGGAGAACTTTTCTGCGGATATGGTCTTAGTTAATATATCAGCAAGCATCTCATCAGTAGGACAATACAATACATCAATTTCATTTTTTTTCACAAGATCCCGCACATAGTGAAACTTAATATCAACATGTTAGCTCCTCCCATGATATTTGGGATTGCTGGCAAAACAGATGGCTGACTGGTTATCTTCGTTTACAACCATTGGTTCCGTAGTACCAAAATTCAAGTCATTGAGCATGTGATTCAACCAGACAGTCTCTTGAGCAGCACTAGCAAGGGCAACGTATTCGGCTTCAGCCGTCGAGGGAGCCACACAAGTTTGTTTGCTAGACCTCCACGTTATTACCGAATTACTGAGGGTGAAACAGTCTCCAGAGGAAGACTTGCGATCATTTCTATCACCAGTCCAGTCAGCATCTGAATAACCAACACATGCATCAGAACACTTGCTGTACAAGATATCTAGTTCAGAGGTACCCCTTAGGTACCTAAATATTCTCTTGACACACATCTAATGTTGATCAAGAGGCTTGGAACTATATAGACAGATAATTTAATACTATGACTAGGTAATTGCACACATTATATATAACTAGAAATGTTCAGATAACGGTAATTGCGAAGAAAATTGAACGTGATGGCAAACTTACAGACTCAAACCTAACCACAGAGCTAACTTTTCATCATGGTCCCTACCATATATTTGTGAGTAGCCCTGAACTTCAAGACGAGCTTTTTGGGAGCTAATGCTTCCATCAGGACCATTTTTACTTTTAGAAATTCACTTTGATTAAATAGTTTTTTGTCATTATGACACTTCACACGAGGCCAAACTTCGTTTTGGTTTGTATACTTCATTTTGGTTTGTAGACTTCATCTCGTTCTACATAGCTGTAATATTCTTGCCTAGGAATACAGAAATATTAGTAGTGCATAATCAAATAGTAGCCTATCCATAGCATAGCAACACAATCCACAAAACACATAGATACATAGCAATGACACATTGGTTGATAATTATATAATCCACTCACCTCTAAATGTAACCTTCATGCTGGAAGCAGCTTTAAATAGGGTTTTAGGCCAATATATAGAGGAAATTGGAAACGGAATATAGAAACACAGTCAGGATAGACAGAGTGAGAAATAGTAGTCTTAGAGTTAGTGAGTATTAGCTAACCTTAGCCTAGGGGCACATTTGATCGCCATGCACCGTTAACGCGTCAAGATCTCTATAGCAACTGACTGCGGGTGCTCACGATCCGCAGTGTTGCCAACAAGATGTCTCTAACTACTAACTTTATTTTACATTATATTACATCCCTCCCTTCGACCTGCCTGAGATGCTAGCACTTGGAGGTTTGTGCATCCTTGCTTCCTGGATGGGAATCGAGTTGTGAGATGTCTCTAGGTAAGGCTCACTAGTTGGAGGTGTTGGGTATGGACATCGAGCAGGTTGTGAAAACAACGCGGTGCCTTCAACAGGTTTCTCCGTTGGTTCGTGGATGGTGCTCGAGCAGGTAATAACTTGGTTCAAGTGTCTATGCACGACCTTTCCCCCTGCAGTTTGCACTTGTAGGATAACGGAACTGTTTTCTCAGCGGTGGTATCAGAGGTCCATTTCGGGGAACCCGTTGCGTATTGACGGACCATCACGGGTGACTCCATAGGGATGTCAACCGTGCAAGACCTTGGATGGTTGTCCTCTGGGCATCCTGGGGTTGAGCAACTTTGGACGAGATCGCTTCTGACGGCCAAAGTAGGTCCAGACGAGAGCGAACTTTCCTGCCTAGCATTAGTTCGACGGACGTAACACCTGTTGTCGTGTGGGGTGTCAACCGATAGTTGAACAGGAACCTGTCCAGTGCTAGGCGTAGGGGTTCAGTTGACTTCTGTATATTCTTCTTGAACGTTTGTACCATACGCTCTGTCAGGCCATGAGTTGAAGGATGGGATGGTGCGCTCGTAATATGCCGCACCTTCACAAACTCCTGGAATTCAACCTATGTGAAACACGTTGCGTTGTCTGAAACAATGGTTACCGGAAATCCAAACATCTCAAAAGTTTGTTTCAGGCACGAGATCGTTTCACTCGAGGCTGTAGTCGTTGTGGAAAAAATTTCAACCCACTTAGTCATCTAGTTTATATTACATGCTGTCTAGTTTATTTATGTATTGAAGGGGGAAATTCATTTAGATTTTTAGTGCCAGGCGTAGACATCCGCTAGTTGGGATCCTAATTGGAGGAATGGCAGTCGTGGTCTGAAGCGGCGCAGCCCCTGGAAGAACGAAGCTGTAGCTCAGATAGATATGCAAAAGGTGGTATCAAGTTTTCAACATTTTCCCATTAATTTTTTGAGCTGTGCTTAACTTCTGTAGTAACTGAAGGTTTTTGATAACTTCATTATGAAGGATCAATATGAAAAAGAAAACTGTTGAAAGAAGTCTCATGTAATGTAACTAATTAGCTCCAGTGATAATATGAAGACCCTAACCCAACTGATATTGCAAGAAAATGCTTGAGAACATGATTTGATTAGATTAGATAAATTAGCTTAACCTTCCTAACCTCAACATAGATGTTTCAAAGGGAAGAAGGTACAACTAAGTAAGGAGTTTGGGGAACGGAAATTCTATGCAGAAGGTGTTTCGTTACAATTTACGCAATCCATCATTTTTTATCTAAATGATGGTTGTTAGTCATAGTATTCGACTTATCTATACATCAAAGCTTTCTCTTTGTTCAGAGGAGGAGTAGTCACCCATGAGTTGCTCTTTCGCTAGGGCGACAAACGCATTTCACACATCTTTTCTACGGGTTAGACCTCCATCATGAGCTTTGATAGCTAGACTTCAGTAGAATTTTCCTAGTTTTCCTAGTAGTTTCCTAGTCTTGTGGAGCCAAGAGTCGTCCCGCCCCGAAACTCGTTGTTGCAATTCAAGTAGAAAATACGAAGGTCCAGGCTTCGAGTTGAGTCAAAGTTACAAACATTCTCCTCTCTTGCCAATCGAGAGGAAGCACTCGTGCTTCAATTATCAACACCTCTTTTCTGCGCGACATCCTCTCCATTCATCCAAACCTCGGTCTTCTCACTGGCCTTGCCCGTGTTCCTGACTCCATCACTTGTTTCACCATTTTGCCCTAATTCATTCTCTCCATGTGACCGAACCGCCTAAACACGTTACGTTTAATTCTTTCATATGGTTCCCCCACCACACTGGTGACCCTTCGTATCACCCAAATTTCAACCCACTTCGAGTGTGCATCCACGATCACTAGATAGTATTTTCCATCCATTGGGCCCGCATAGTCGATGTGTATGGAATGCCACGGCTTCGCCAGCCATTCCCACTGATGGAGCTCAGCTCCCGTTGGTGCCGCTCGGGCGTTCAGACACTCGCTGCATAACTTAGTCGTTTCTTCTAAGTCTTTGTCCAAGTTTGGCCGCCAAACATAACTGCGAGCTAGTTCCTTCATCCTGGACGATCCGGCATGGTCAGAGTGAAGTTCATCCACAATAACTTGCCTGATAGCTTGGGGTACAATAATTCTTGCTCCCCAGAGCACACAGCCATTTCGTGTGGACAATTCGTCCCTCCTCCTAGTGTACGGAGAGAGATCATGGTGCCCGATTACCGTAGAAGGCCAGCCTACCCGACAGTATTTGTATACTTTCGAAAGTATTGGGTCCCATAGGGTACCGTCGCGAATGCGGAGTTGACTCAAGGAAGTTTACTAGAGACGTCCATTCCGCTAGGATGGGCGTGGCCTCCTCGGGAGTTGTCAAGGGTAGACGGCTGAGAGCATCAGCCGTGCCCAACAGTACGACTGATCGGTGACGCAAGGTGAACTTGTAGGATTGCACCAGTAAAGCCCACCTTTGAATGCGCCCGGACGCCATTGACGGGATGATTCTGCCAGCATCAAATAGTCCTTGAAGAGGCTTGTGATAGGTGATCACTGTGAATTCCTGTCCCCACAGGTAGCAGTGGAATTTCCGCAGCGCAAACACCATAGTAAGGGCTTCTTTCTTAGTCTGGGAGTAGTAACGCTCTGTTGCTGTTAGAGTTCGGGAGGCAAAATAGGCGGAGTGCACAATTTCGTCAATAAGGTGACACGACACTGCTCCAACACCATACGCACCACCGTCAGCCGCTATCACTATGGGTAGGCTAGGGTCAAAATGGATTAGGGTCTGAAAGTTTAAGAGGGCTAGCTTAGATTCCTGGAATGCCCTCTCCTGACTTGCATCCCACTTCCAAGAAGTTTTATCCCTCAATAACGCTTTTAGGGGTTCTAACATAGTTGCAAACGATTTCAAAAATTATCGATAGAAGTTTAGCAAACCCAAATAGGCTCTTAACTGAGTCACGCTTGTGGGAGCCGATAAATGCATTCGCAGATCCGAATGCTTTGATTAGACTTTAGTACGGGTACAATGGCTGCTGCCCATCTAGAGTACTGCACAGGGTTGAGGATACCTTCCTGTACTAATCAAAATCTAGTTCTGCTTTCACCTTAGGTCTTAGTGGGTACGGTACCACCCTAGCTTTGTAAAATTTTGGTGTTAGAGTGGGGTCAATCTCAATTTTGAAAGTTCTTTCCTTAAAGCACCCAAGACCCGATTAAAACAGGCTGGGAAATTTTTGAACTAGCCCTTCAGGTTGAGCAACAAGCTCATGCACGCTGCCTGCCACTATAGTTAATCCGAGGGAATCAATCAGGTCTCTACCTAGCAATGCTGGTCCCTACCTTTCTACAACTACAATAGTTGCTAGCTGAGCAGCCCTACCACTAGATTTACGCTGGATGTTAGTCCAATTTTCCTCACCAACTAATAGTTCAGCTCTACCATAAGTCCTGAGCTTAACATAAGGTCTCAACTCGGATCTTGTCTTGGTGGGCATCCTCAAGTATGCAGCTTTTGAAAGAATAGACCTTGCAGCGCCAGGCTCGACTTCCATCTCTAGGGGATGTTGTCTAGCAACATTTGGACTTTAATTGGTGTAGTGGATTTCTCTGAAACTGAAAAAACCCCTCCATAGCAATCCTGATTAGAAACTGGGTAGTCTGCACCAGTTGCATTGACAGTTTTATTAGGGTTAGGGTGGTGTTCCCTCCCCCTTTTTCCATGCAAGGCATGCACAAAATTATTTTTGTTTCCTTCAGAAGGTTTTTGGTTCTTTAATTTGTAGCAACAGTTTTTAAGATGACTCTTTTGGCCACAACCATGACAAACACTGTCCTTATAGGGGCAATCTCTACACCAGTGCAGATTACCACAGCCGATGCACGCTGATTTGGGGCTGGCTTGGGCCTGAGTCTTGCCCTGAGGCTTGACAGCAATTAGCTGCATTTTAGTCTGACCAACATTCAGAATTGAATTTGGTTGCTTCAATACCACAGTTTCTCTTAGTGTGGTTTCTTTGGCTGTGGCCAGATCCACTGCTTTTTGCCATGTTAAGCCTGCTTCATTCAGCAAAATGTTTTAGATTTCATAACTGGCTATACCCAGCATAAACCTAACCAGCAGTGTTTCTTCTAGTACCTCCTTTTTAAAATTACAGGTATGAGACAGTACCTTCATGCCAGCCACAAAATCAGCGATGCTTTCCCCTTGTTTCTGGTTCCGCTTCTAGAACCTGAAACGCTCAAATACTTGGTTGCGAGTTTGCTGAAAATGCCTTCTTAGCGTTTTCATAATTTCATCATGCACGTTTTCATAATTTCATCATATTTTCATCATCCAAAGTACTTTTCGGGGAAACCAAATCCTTAATTAGTTTACAAATTTTTGAGCCCACTAGTGCAATTATAGTGTGGGGGCTCTCTCACTATCTCCTACCTTATCAATCATAAAGTAACATTGTAATCTGGTTTCGTAGTCACCAAATTCCTCATCCATGGGATTGAACTCCCCACCGAGCCTACCGTCGGCATCTTGGATATTCTTCAGTATGACACACTAAGAAAAAAATCTCTAAATAGGATCTGAGTTCTCTCACTAGTCACTGTCTAGTCTCTTCCCAGTGGTTCTACCAAAATCCTCGTTGCCAATGTATTATTCTTGTCTAGCATAGCAGAAATATTAGCAGTGTATAATTAAATAGTAGCCTATCCAATTATCCTAGCAACACAATCCACATAGCACATAGATACATAGCAATGACTCATAGATTGATAATCCACTCACCTCTAAAATATCCTTCTTGCTCGAAGTATACATATACGAATTTATTTCTATTGTGGACGAAAACCTGAAAATATCAGCTAATAGTTTGGGACTTGGAAGGCGGTGGGTATTTCAACAAAACAATGACCCACGGCACACGGCCAAGTCTTCGACTAGCTGGCTCCAAAGTAATAAGATAAATGTGCTGCCATGGCCTTCGATGAGTCCTGATCTCAATCCCATTGATGACTTGTGGCAGGAATTAAAAGTCAACATCAACACGAGAGCTCCAAAGAATCATCAGGAATTGAAACGAATCGCCATTGAAGAATGGAACAATATTTCATCTAAAACTACGGAAAAGCTTGTCAAAAACCAAAATAAAAGGCTTTTAAATGTTATGAAGATGAAAGGTCACGCTATTGATTATTAAAAATGTACTTAAATGATAGATTCACTTCAATAAAGTGTAATACTACTGACTGTATGAATAATTTTGTCTTTTCTGGTTTCTGAAGTTCAACTTGTTAAATCTTTCAAAAATAACATTTTGCTCAAAAAACTTCGTATTATTGTCACTAATATGTGCTTCACACCCTGTGAAAATCTAAAGCCTGTGGCAACGATAGTTTTTCAGTAATTCTAGAAAGTTTTGAAAGACGAGGGGTGTACGAATAATTTCATCGCTAACTGTAGGTGCGTACGCATACCTAGACACACAAATGCACACGGATACCAGTATACAAGCATGGACGAAAAGAAAATTGCAAGTTTTATTTTTCTTATAAAAAATTAATCTTTAACATAACAGTCAGTAATTGATGAGCATCTTAATAAAATATATATGGGTGATCACGCCACCAATTTATACTTTATTGTGAGTGCTTTACAATAGTAAAGAGAGATGACGTGTCAGGTTATGTTGTAAGTTGAGAGTGAACAGAAAAAAACGATATTTCTAGTCCAAATTCTAATTACCCGTTTAGTGCACAATTATATGTAAATGTTCATACAAATACAGGTACGCACAAACATGCACATACACAGTATTTATAGTTCATATGCTAGATGCTAGTCCAGTGCACATAGGTATGTGCTCACATATGCACACATACACCCATACACGCACACTCATGTCCAAGTCAGCTTGTTTACAAATCTCAACGTATTAAAGATCAAATCATAATACCTACGCATACTTCAAAACTGTTGTGTAATGTGCTGAATTATAAAACATTGAGCAAGGGAGATTGTTCAGCAACGGAGATATTGAGTAAATGAGATTCGTAAATACTTATTCAGTATGTTCTGTAACTAAGAATTATTGTTGAGACGCAAGATGACGAGCTACTTTGGTTTTAAATTCTATCAGTCTTTGAGGGATTTTGATACTCAGAGGTAGTTTGTTCCACAGTAAGGCGCCTGATTTTGACAGAGCCTTCTGCCCTATGTGAGATGAACGATAGTCGACTAAGACATCATTGTTTCTGTTCGACTTTAGGTTGGCTACAGTGGGTGGATGGATACGCACTATCTTAGCATTGCTCTGAGGAAGATTTAACAAGGTGAATACGTTTTGGGCCCTTTGCATGAGGAGCCTTTCTTGAATAGAAGTCCAGCCGAGTAAATTAAGGAGAGGAGTTACGTGATCACTTTTTTAATTTACCGTTGTATACCACCTGGGCTGCGAAATTCATACACTTTTGTAAATCTCTTTGAAGGCATTGAGGTAAGTTTCCCCATACTATGCTGCAGTAGTCAATGCGCGGTAACACCAGGGATTGAATGGTCAATAATCTGGATTTTTCGTTGAGCATACTTTTTATCCGATGAAAAAACATTAAAGTTCCGTAAATTTTGCCTAAAGTAATCTCAACGTGAGATTTGGAGGACATGTTTCTATCGAACCAGATACCTAGATTTTTTACTTTTTCTGATGTATTAATTTTATCAGTTCCTATTGCAAGAGTAAGATCTGAATTTTTTTTATTGCATCTTTGAATCCGAAAATAATGCATTGCGTTTTACTAGCGTTTAATTTGAGACCATATCGGTCGTACGATGATTTCAGGCTAATCAGTATAGTTTCGGCTTTAATTCGCGTCTGTGGTATTTCCGATACAGAACTTGTTATTGCAATTTGAACATCATCTGCATGCATTGAGATCCGTTTGTTAGCAGGCATTGGAGGGAAATCATTTATGAAAATAGAAAACAGGAGCGGACTAAGAATGGATCCTTGGGGAACACCAAAACTGTTTTGAATGAATGGGGCAATTCATTTTCTAAGCGGACTGCTTGAGATCGATTTGACAAGTAACTTTTAAGCTATTGCGTGTCTACTCCTAAGGTCAATCTTTTTCGTAGAAGTCTATCATGTTCGACGCTATCGAACGCTTTAGAGATATTGAGTAGCAGTAGGAGTGTTACATTCTTTTGATCAATGTCACTGTAAATTTTTTCAGAGATATTGAGCAGAGTGTCTTGAGTGCTAGTGATTCTTCTATAGGCGTATTGATTTCAGTGGAGTAGGTTTGACTCGTCCAGGTGAAATGACAGTTGATTTGTCACCACTTTCTCCAATATTTTGGACATGACAGGTAAAAAACTGATGGGCCTGTAGTTTGATGTTGAATTTAGGTCACCACTTTCATGCAACGGTCTGACAATGGAGTGTTTTAGTTGGTTTGGAAACGTGTTGGTTGCTATTGATGTATTAATTATCGGATGAATCCATGATGCTGTGACTTAGAAACTGTTTTTGATATATTGAAGACTGATACTATCATGTCCAACTGCCATTGTGCTTTTTAGTGAGTATAAGATATTTCTTAACTCCGGTAAATCGACAGGACGTGGTCTCCATCTGATATCAGCCCTCGAGAGTGTAGTGGGGCATGAATTTCCAATTGATGTTCCATTTGGATTGGTACACACCTCACTGAAGACTTGAGCTCCTATTTTTGAAAACAATGTGTTGAAATCCGTTGCTGTTGCATAGGGACTTTCAAAATTACTTTTAAAGTCTAAATTTTTATATGGGGCTACCTCACTAATGATTTCTCAAGTACGTTTCGGGTTATTTTTAACCATAATAGTTCCTGGTGGAAGTAAGTTTCTTTTGCGTCAGTGATTTTCTTTCGAGGAATTTTTCCAGGTTCTTTATATTTCTTGTTTATAAGGTACTGTTTAATGTTTGATGGAAAAAGTGCAAAATGAAATAAGCAACATTAAAACACCATTTGAAACAATAGCGGGAAAAGAAGCAGAACACAAGGAAGTTCTCAAAGAACAGAAAAAGAAAATAAATAGCTTAGCCTCCCGTCTCGACCGCTTAGTAAAAAATGATCAGCACCGGGATTTAGAAGACAGGAAATGCACTTTCGTCATTTCTGGAGGGGAACTACCGCAATCACACACGAATGAAAGCTGCAAAGAAACAGTTTGCAAACTTCTGAAGGATAACATCAAAATCGACCTCAGTGATGCTGACATCACGTCAGCTAACAGAATGGGGAGAAAACAAATAACTGGAAACGAGGATCGAAGAAATATTGCTTTTGAACTAAAACCTTATAACAAGAAACGCAAAATTCTCGCCGCCTGCCGAGCAAATAAACCAAAGTTCTTCATAAATGAATATCTCATACCTTCACGAGCCAAGATCACGTACACCTTGAGAATAGCCAGAAAAAAATCCTGGAGAAAATTGGAATCCCGAGGATCCAGGACTGGAACATCTTCGCATCCACCCCTGGACAACCGGATTCAAGACGCCATCAGATTAACACGCCAGAAGAGCTCGACCAATACCTGATGCTGCAACTGGATTTGTTGTCGAAACCGGTCTTGGGTGATTAGGCTAGGATGATCACCTCAATTAGATATCATATCACTATCATAACATGTAACTGTCACTGATTACATACAAGTATATCACTGACGCCTAAAATTTTATAACTTTACACTATAACTTTGTAACTTCAAGCTGTACGACAATTAATGAACATGAACAGATGTATGTGAACATTTTTGACAGCTGTATGTGAACTTTGCAACAACGTCATCAGCAATTTGTATCTACCAATGTTATAATGGAATTTAGATTTCCACCTTGTTCGCTTTCCCACCTTATTTGTATTTAATTTTTTACCAGTGAGGTTATTATTGCGTTAGATATGTCATTGTCGCCAAAAGTTTTTGAAACTTGAAACCTATTGTATGTGAACTTTGTGACAACGCCTTTAGTAATTTGTACGGACCGATGTTGTGATATTGAACTCCAAAATTATTCTCTCATGGGCTGAGTATGTGTGTACTCACGAAATCGCGCAAGATTTTTTTATTCTTTTCTCTCCTACTTCCTAAGCTAGTTTTAGACAGGAATATATTTTTAATCTTGACACTGAATTTCGTTTTTAATTTATATATAACTTACTGCTTACTGATTTCTTATTTTAAATGACTGATCACGCTGATGTATTCGATGAAATCGACCCAGATCTCAATCGTTTGAACAGACTATTTCCAAACCTAAACGACTCTGAAAACTGCATGTATGCTGATATCTCAAAATTCAACGAAACCAAACGATTAACTCGCAATGATTTTTCGCTCCTGTGTTGGCACAGTAGGTCACTCTATCCAAAATTGGGAGAGATACAATGTACTATTACTGAACTTAAGTATAACCTAGACGTGATTAGCTTCACTGAAAGCTGGCTAGACGACTCAACCGAAGACATGATTAGATTTGAAAATTGTCATAGTTACCATTCGCTACGAAAAAACAAGCGAGGCGGAGGCATCAGTGCGTACATATCTAAACACATAGACTCGAGAATCATAGCAAGTGCAACAATGAATCGGATCATATAGAGTCACTATTCGTAGAACTGTCTAAAGATGGTAAACGAATTGTGCTTGGAACGGTGTATGGGCCTCATACAGCCTGTCCTATATCCTTCGTGAATGAGCTCAATCGTATTATTTCTCATTTCAACAGGTCCTTATACAATGACATAATCAAATGCGATGACTTCTATTATGATTTACTGAAATATGAAAGCTATGAACCAATCTCTAATTTCCTAAATGCCTTTCAGTCTAAATCTTTGCTTCCGATCATTACAAAGCATACAAGAATCTCCTCAGAATCTGTTACGCTGCTCGACAATATCTTTATGATAAGCCCAACTGATTTTCTTGCTGGAATAGTTACTTCTGACTTATCAGATAATTTTCCAGCTTTTCTTATTAAGAAAAATGTCTCTATTGCTTGCACCGAGCCACGGGCTGAAACTTACTCATATCGTAAATTAAACGAATCAAATTTAGAAGAAATGCGCACCGTTCCAGAAGAATCAATGCCAACATTGCATATCTCTCCATAAAACAATAATGCAACACGCATTGATGAAGCAGTAGTAAAGTCGACTGAAACTATAATGACCGCATACAATCAATGTTGCCCAATGGTAAATCGTACAGTTACACTGAAAAATAAATAAAAGCCCTGGATAACTGAAGACATAATGATAAAAATAAAAAAACCTCAAGCGTACCTAGCCCTCCTTTGCGACAGGCGAATATCTAGAGAAACATATTACAGATTCAAAAACTATGTGACAAACCAGATTAGGACATCAAAAAAGAGATACTTTACGCTCAAGTTTACTCAATTTAAAGCTGACGTTAAAAAGTCTTGGCGCCTCCTTAACTCTTGCTATAAACCGAATAACGCCAATAAAAAGAAAATTGAATTTTTTTTCAAGATAATATAAAATACCGCGAGAAGAAATAAATTGCTAATCTCTTTAACAATTTCTTCGTAAACGTAAGGAAAACTATAGCTGATGGTATTCCAAGTGAACCTACTGATCACCTGGAATACATGGATTATATTCGAGAAAACAACTCTTTTTCCTTTACGCCTACCAACTCTTCCGATGTAATTACGCGCATAAACAACCTGAAAAATAAATCGAGTGGGTTACAAACGTTCTCGACAAAAGTACTTGAAGTCATTGCTGATATCGTAGCCCTGTTTATATCCAATATTATTAACCAGTCTCGCTTCCTAGGCACTTTCCCGAACTCCCTCAAAGTTGCCGGAATAACCCCTATCTTTAAAATTGGTGAAAAAACCTGTGTAAGCAATTATGAACCTATCTCCGTGCTAGCAATTATAAGCAAGGTATTCGAGAAATTGTGTATAAAAAAGAGTACTCTTATTTGGAACACAAGTCATTTCTCTATGATAAACAATACGACTTTCGCTCGAAAAAATCAACAACACACGCTATGTTAAATCATTTACAATTCCTTTTTTCTAATATGAAAGAAAGCCAGTCTTCTTTGTATTCCTGACTTTCGAAAAGCATTCGATTGTGTGGACCATAATATATTACTCTCTAAACCACACTGTTGTTGTATATTAAAATATGCGTCGTTATAATGTGGCACTGGTTTTGTGAGTAAGAGCTCTGTAAGCTGTTGTTGTGTTCCACCTTTACGAGCTCCGGAAATCTATTCTTGTGTGCTCTTGCCTGACTTCCTGGCACGGCTGGTTTTAAGGGTACCATCCGGGATTTTGACCTTTTTCCGTCCGATTCGCTTGAAAATTGGTCAGTATATGTATGTTTTGAAAGTAAACCTATTTTACTCATGTCATTTTTTCGATTTGGTCCATTTGTTAATTTTTTTTTAAAGATGAGTTTTTTTTATACATTTTTATGTATATTTCAAGACGTATCTCCTCATTGAATTTTGATGCTAGAACAAAACCAAAGACAGTTTTAGAATCCTTAGAACATTTCTAACAAAGTTATTCAATTCAATTTGAACATTTTGAAAATAAAATTTTTCGATATGCGAAACTTAATAATAACATTTCAAACAATTGTTATTATAAAGTTTCGCATATCACAAAAAAAAATTCAAAATGTTCAAATTAAATCAAATAACTTTGTTAGAAATGTTCCAAGGATTCTAGAACTGTCTTTGGTTTTGTTCTAGCATCAAAATTCAATGAGGAGATACAATTTGACTGGTTTAAATGTATTATTATTCATGAGAGGCAAAAAAAATATATACTATGGAATTGCAATATCACTGACAATTTATGTACATGAATGCAGTTTCTTTGATAAATTTTTATGTGCGAATAATGTGCAATATTTTCCTTGTAAATTTCAATGTAACATAAAAAATATCGTGCATGAAAACATATAGAAAATATATATATATTTTGAGTACTCACCATGTAGCTCATTTATATAGGTCCGAGATTTTCTACTTTTGTCGTCCGATTCGTTTGAAAATTGATCAGGATATGTATTTTTTGAAAGTAAACCTTTTTTACTCGTGTCATTTTTTCGATTTAGGCCATATTTTTTTATTTTTTCAATAAAAATGAGTTTTTTCATACATTTTAATGTATATTTCAAGACGAATCAACTCATTGAATTTTGATGCTAGAACAAAACCAAAAACAGTTTTAGAATCCTTTGAACATTTCTAACAAAGTTATATATATTTGCATTCAAATTTGAGAAAACCAAAAAATTTATATGGATCCAAACCCAAAAATAATTGTTTGAAATGTTATTATAAAGTTTCGCTTATCACAAAACAATTATTTAAATGTTCAAATTGAAATAAATAACTTTGTTAGAAATGTTCCAAGAATTCTAAAACTGTCTCTGGTTTTGTTATAGCATCAAAATTCAATGAGTAGTTACGATTTGAATGGATCCTTTTCCGACATAAAAAAACCTCCTCAATTTTTTATGATTTTGGCCCCCTTTTGGACCCCCCTGGGGGGTTCTAAAGTCCGGAGCGCCATAATATATCATTGCGCAATAACCCATACCCTAAGGATCCTTTTTCGACAAAAAATGAAACATACTTCATTTTTTATGATTTTGGCCCTGTTGTGGACCCCCCCTNGGGGGGGGGGGGGGGGGGGGTTCTGGTGTCCGTAGCGCCATAATATTTCATGGCACAATAACCCATACCATAAGGATCCTTTTTCGACAAAAAAAAATTTGAGTCAAGGGTGCCGCGGGGGCCCAATTTGGCCTCAGATGGTACCCTTAAGAGGAAATCTGTAACCGACGGAGCTCAGTACACAGATACGTACGTCCCAGAGTATTTCCTTACTCCTGCCTTGGAAGTCTAAAGCTACTGAAAGTGTAGTTTACAGCTACAGCTAAATAAACCTCATGTTGTGTTGAAAGAAGTCACACAACATTATTTGGCGACGAAGATTTCGAATCTCCAACGTGAATTTGAACTTTGTGCTCTGAAACCTATAAGTGCTAAAAGGGCTCTGAAACCAAGATGGCGTATTCTACAGTTGGCTGTCCTCCATTCGACGTTGAAGTGGAAACAGTATGTGAATTCCTGCAAGGATTAAAAGTGCATTGTGCAGACTCTCTTCAGAAGGCAGGAAACTATGGCAGTAATACTAGCATTTTACTCAATGCTTTGCCCGTAAACATCATTACTGATCTACAACAAAGAATTAAACCTACGTTACTCGCTGATGCTACGTATGATGAACTAGAAGAAAAATTAATCCAGCAATTTGAAATCAAGAAATTCTGTTACATTTCTAAACAAAAAGGACGGTGTTAATGAATCCATAGAAAGTTTTGCTAAAACGTTAAATGACTTAGCATCTGCGTGCAACTACGATTATTGCTATCGTGATCGTCTCTTAAGAGATGCTTTCGTTGCTGGTCTACGTTCATCGCAAATTCTCAGTGCAGTTCTACAGAAGTGTGATCGAAAATCGTTCAACGACTGTGTTGAACATGCAAAACTCATCGAACAGTTAAGTTCCGATGCTCACGACATTATTCGTGAGGATTCATCTTCATCGTTTTTCAAAACAGAAAAATTACAGCCGAACTACAAATGCATGCGTTGCGGCGCTAAGCGGAAGCATCTTGCGATGAATTGGTGTGCTTTGAAATCGAAGTGCAAAACATGTAGGAAGATTTGTCACATTTCTAAAGTTTTAAATCTACGACTGCAGCACGGCCTCCTCCGGCTGAGCCTACACGTGGAGGACCTACACGTGGAGGACCTACACGTGGAGAATTTCACACAGCCCACACTTACAAGGTGCAGCCAGAACAGTGCGGTTATCATGGCAACGCCAGAAGAGAAGATTTTTCAACGCAGAGTTCATGCGAGTCTCTGCAGCGAAAAAAAGAAGTCACTCAATAGAAACCTAGAAACGATACTTGTGACGGTCACTCTTTTCATAATTTCTATGATGTACAAAAAAATTGCTCGAATGATTCTCATTTTTTAGAGTAAACACGATTGTAGCTCCCGTTACTGAAGAGCCTACGAAATTGAAATGACATTTAAATGGTAAACCTGTTGAATTTCTTCTTGACAATGGCAATGCAGTCTCGACTATACGTAAAAGTGATGCACTTGCTGTTGGTGCTGTGATAAATCCCACGTGTAGTAAAGTGCTCGGATACATTGGTGGCTCTGTAAATTTGCTTGGTCAATCTTCAGTAATCATTAGATATAAAGACGTTAGTTTTAATCATAAGTTTCTCATTGTGGAAGATGATAGAATCAACTTACTTGGCCGTGATCTTTGTTCTAAACTCAACGTAAATGTTGTCATCCCTGATCAATGCGACACTATAAACAAAACAGATTCTCATAGTTTGCCGAGAAGCACGTCTTCGAAATATGATTCGTACTTGTCATCTGTTTCACAGTCTAACGTTAAAGATACCGTTCATCTTGATGTGTTGCCTAATTCACTTCTTGTATTTTGCAAAGCACGCACTGTTCCTGTAAGACTAAAAGACTGTCAAAACCGAACTGGAGGGCTTGCAGAGTATGGGTGAAATTTCTAAAGTGTAAGATACCCAATGAGCATTTCCTACCGTTACTGTTCTTAAGACTGACGACAGTGTAAGAATCTGTGGAGATTTTTCAGCCTCCATTAACAATTGGCTGAATCCCGTTCAATCCGCCCCATTCTCCAGCCAGCAATGGTCAAGCTGAGAGGAGGGTAAGGGTCATCAAAGACCTGTTGAAAAAATTCTCTTCTCCCGAATCGTTCATATCCCGTCTAGCAAAAGCGTAATTTCAATCACATTATATTCCTCATAGTGTCACAAAAATTGCTCCCTTTGTTGTGCTCAATAATCGTAAATTTTTACTTCCAGATATAGAGTTAATCCTTAATATTCCGTGTCCAGGTCTTAGCTTATGTATGTAACTCAATTTGAGGTTGGTGATCATGTTCTTGCGCTGAATTTAAGAAATGGTCCCAAGTGGCAGAAAGGAATTATTGTTAGTAAAGTTTCTGTTAATATCTTTCAGGTTCAAATCTTAGCATTAAATGTAATCTGGAAGAGACACTCTAATCAGCTGCTTCATTCTTCTTGTAATTTGGGATCTATCAGTAGTAAGGCGGCTGAGCCTTCTGCTTTGCAGCCTGTTAGCAGGTCACCTGTAGAAACTGAACCTCGTAAAACAGGGGGAATAACTAAACCTGTAATGCGAATGGATTGTTGAGTTCTTCCTTCCTTTTGTCAAATATTCATCTAAAGGGAGAGAAATCGTTGCATATCAATATATGCGTCGTTATAATGTGGCACTGGTTTTATGAGTAAGAGTCTCGGCAGCTGTTGTTGTGTTCCTCCTTTACGAGCTCCGAAAGCTGTTGTCACGCTCCTCCTTTTCGAGCTCCGGAAAGGTATTGTTATGCGCTCTTGCCTGACTTCCGGACATGGCTGGTTTTAAGCGGAAGTCTGTTACCGACAGAGCTTAGTACACAGATACGTGCGTACCACAGTGTTTCGCTATTTCCTAACTCCTGCCTTGGTAGTCTAATGCAACTGAAACTGTAGTTTGCAGCTACAGCTAAATAAACCACATGTTGTGTTGAAAGAAACTACACAGCAACTGTTTTCGCATTCGAGGGGTTGCCCATGATTGGTTCAGATCATACGTAACAAATTGGAAGCAATCGTTGTCCTTGATGATGCAAAATCGGACCCACAAACAATTAGCCGTGGAGTTCCACAAGAATCAGTCCTTGGCCCTCTCCTATTTCCGATTTTTATCAATGATATTATTAAATCTACATCATTTTTCAAATTCATATTCTTTGCAGATGACAGCACGCTTTCTGCGGTCCTTCCAAACTAAAATCCCACTCTGATTACGGAGAGCATAAATAATGAACTCCATAAGGTTTCATTGTGGCTAAAAGCTAACAAAATCAGCCTTAATATCGACAAAACTAAATATATTTCATTCTCATACGAGAAAAATATATATCTCCCATTAAAATTGGCGAAAGTGAAATCGAAGGAACCAACTCAAGTACGTTCCTAGGCATCATAAAAGATAAACATCTGAGGCGTTTTTCCAGTCGTAATCTCTAAGTGATCGAGTAACCCTCGAAGTTACGCGGGTTACTCGATCCGTCAAAAACAGTGTTTCCAAAGGTGATCCATCGCCGAGATTGCTTCTAGAAACATAGGTTTGTGTCACCCGAGTAACTTTCTCTATAACCTCGTTTTGAAAAGGATTATTACCGGGTTGGGTTATGACGTCACAAATGTTTACTAACAAATTTTAGGCGGGCTTTCGCTAACGAAGTAGCATGTGTTTAAATTAATGATCAAATAGGATGAAACTGTAAGATGTGTGTATAGTGTTTAGTATTTTGGCATATTGTGTAAAGTTTTAGCATAAAAATGAAAAATTATACAAAATTGACATTGAACACACGCCGTGTATTTGATGTAAGGCTAAGGGCAGTTAATAGGCATCAAAATGCAAGCGTTTTTTCTTACTCATGAACTTATCATGCAGGTAATAGTATTACTTTAATTAATGTATATTTATTTAAACTTTTTTATATGAATTTAGTTTGTAAATTGCTTTCCACTCAGTTATTGCTGGCTGAACTACCTATCCTATTAATTTTGATTGTTGTGGTACTAGATAAAAGTGTCTAGTTATTTATCGTTCATTTTTCTCTCACAATGGATAATGATGTCATGTAAGTATACAAGTTTGACTAGCTATGTGAATATAGTTGTATAGGAATATTTTCTTGCAATGCAATTAATGGTGCATATGGTCAACACGTTTACTTGCAATACAATCTAGTCGAGCTAACATTGAAACTAAGTTAGGATATAGAAATGAATATTGCTTTCTTAATAATAAGGCAAAATATTTAGTTGTTCATGATTTTATTCCTATATTGCTTGCTCAATTTTTTCTTCCAATGCATTCTCAATTTGTCTTTTTTGGCAACAATTTAGTCATTTAAGTGTGGGACATCTTTGTTTTATGTTCTTCATCTGTTACTGGAAGATCCATTTGAAAAATAACTTCATCATAGCTTTGAAATTTTATGAAAATGTTTTAAAAATCTTTCATCTGATATTTTACTCCATATAATCAAGTAGATGATAATAAACATGCCGAGTGTAAATTGACACTATTATCATGTATTGGAAAAAATCATTTTAGCTTCAAAAATTGTGGATAGTTCTTTGTAAAATTGTCAAAATAAGGTACCTTGCTCATTTTTGCCAATTTTGAAGAACTTTTTGAAAATTTTACAATTATATTTCAAAGAGAACACCATTTTTGGATAAGTATCCAAAATGAATCGAATAGCAAGTCAATTGAAACATTTATTGAGTTATTTCATAGTTGCTATTGAGCTGTTCTCACTGAGTTATAATTTAGAAAAAAGTAAATAACTTGTATGTTTAATAACCTTGTCATGTTAACTCAAACTTTTTACTCTATTCAGCCATAATGATGCAGTCTCATCTCCTTGCCTAATAGCAAAAATACTTATAAATGTTTGGTGAAAGCATTTAGTATGTTCAGCTGATTAAATGTATTTGTGCTGTACTTTAATACATTAATTCTCTAAACTTGACATATACTCAGAAATTTTTAATTCAGTTATAGTTTTTTTTCATCATTCTAAAATGTAAAAACCCAGTGGCATTAAGTAGCTGCTAGTTTAATCTTATATAAATGAATACTTTTTATATAGATGTTTCTTCTTCTACTGATTCTTCTTTCGTACACTTTATTTTTGTATTCGTATTACTGTTATTACAACCACCATCACTAAGCGGGCTCTAACATGTGGTAGTCACTAATATCAGGCCAAGAAAGAAACTTCCGCTTGATGGTGAACTTCAAATAACACAAAAGGAAGCAAATTCAAGAAGAACTACAATGTATGGAGGCTATTTTTGATAGAGGACCAAATAGTCCTGGGGAGTGCAGAAGGGTTAATAAAACCAACTGGGCTACTAGTCCAATTAGTGTGCAAGCTTTCAATCACATGTTCTGTTCAAAACTTAACAGAGAAATATTTTTATTCCTTGTTTCATTGAGATAAAAAGAAACCATAAGGGACATATCATAATTTTTTAACTGGTCATCTTGTTTTAAAAAGGAGTGCCTGTTTAGTATGAATTGTAGACTGTGTTCTATCACAACAGGTAATTATTGTACAAAGAAGTCCAAGAAAAATTCATTTTAAGAGACTTTTATGTTGATTGACGTCTAATATTTAATTTGCAGAAGCAAAATGGCTCTCAAAATTTGGAAAAGACAAACAGAAAAAGGAAAGGTATAGGCAAAACCTCCATAAAAAAATTTGTTTCCCTTCCTTTTTTTGAGGAAGTACTAAGAAACATTCAAGTTGCCTGTAAAATATTGTAAAATGAAGAATCACTGATAATGAGCCTCATTCTTTTCATCAGATATGTTCCATTTAATTTTTTGATATACATTGTGTCTTAGTGAAGCATTATTCAGGAAAACTAATTTGAGTCAGCTTGCAACAGATGTGAGTTTAAGCAAAGAATGGGAATTTTTTATTCTGTGAAATCAACATTATCATAGTGTTGATGAAAGTGGCAGTAGCTTCTTTCATTGCATGAATTTGCTTTTTCATATGAGTAAAAATTTTAACTAAATCAGCTTGGTATCTAAAGCTATGCTCCTTTCCATTTCAGGCACCATCAGTGTTCAAGTTATGAGCATGTATCACAGTCCAGTGAAGAGGTCCCATGCCACCCGTTAAGAGTTTTACAAGGATTCTTAACAAGTTGCAAGTGGATTTCTGGAAGTTTATTTGTTAGGTAAGTTATTTATCTGTATAAAGGAAAACTTCATTTTCATGCATCTGGAAAACTATTGCTCTCCAATTGAGAAGCTTATTACTTTAATGTCAGAAAGAAGTGATTCAAATCATTTTTCATGATAGAGACTAGGGCCTTGATTTTGAGGAGGTGTGGCATAATTGGGCTGTCATCATCACTTATTTCAGTTAAACATATGTCTTGAAGGCCAGATGAAAAGAATGATTAAATAATGTTAATAGATATATTACCTGTAGCTCAATAATAATATTAATTATTTAGAGCACTTCAAACCTATCCTTTGTGCTCCACCATTTTGAGAGTTCATTGATTTTGTTTGCATCAACTTCTGAGAAGGAGTCCACTTATGATGAATGTGCATGGAAGGATTTTGATTGTAGAATTAGAGAAATCAAATGATATCTTTTAATGTCTCAAAATTTGTATACTATAAAATGATATAAATTTAAGTGAACTTATGTACTTCTCTCTTCTACAGTAGTGCAAGTGAGTCGGTCTTTATCTGCATCAGCCTAGAAGTATTGATTTATATATGGCATGAGTATTCCTCTTCCTCCAAACCTCAGTCAATCTAAGTTAAATTATTTCAGTTTTCAGAGAAATCTACAGCATTTTCAGCTAGCGAACTGAAAGAAACTCATGCAGCAAAAGATTGCACACTCTTCACTACAGAGGAACAAGGAATATCTGGGCAGCTTCACACTCAGCACTGCAAGGTTAAAGCCTAACATGCTGTACAGCCAAGAGGTTTGTTGCATGGATAGGGTACAGAGTTGATGTGTTCTTGTGTTCATTTATTTTTGCTTTTGTTCATTTTTGGCCATCAGAGATTCAAACTTGATTATGATTTTACCTCATTTATGCATGTATTTAACCTTGATGTGTTGTGCACTGTTTTTAAGATGACGATGATGTAGGGAAGTGTCATACAGAAAATCATTTAAATTTGTTAAGTTTTCAGGATTAATGCTATCCTTAATCTGATTGGATGGATGCGGATTGAGAGTGTTATGATCAGTATCCCTTGAAAAAAATAGATGCTTCTCATTTTTAATTCTATCTTAGCCCTTCTAGATTTGATAGCACAAAATATAGAAATTTTGTGCAGGTTTCTTGAAGTAAACCGTATTTTTTGTTGCTATTAAATGTGTTCTTTTTAGTACAAAAACCTGTACTGTGTTATTGAAATCCACTGGCAATGGGATTGATCTAAATCTTGTAATTCTTTCATTAATTTCTTGTTTCATTGAGCTGCTCCCTTCCACTGTTGAGAAAACTGTTTAAATCCGATTGGTTATTCAACTTGTGTAGTAGCATTCGATGAATACCTATGGCTGTAAAAGATATTTGTATGATTTACAATAGACTATCTCTGAGGTGGAAACAGAAAACCTTCATGCTTGGTCACATCTCTGTTTCCATGTCACTATATCTCAGTCTCTATTAGGTCAAGTTGCTGATATATGTTTTTTTAACACACTACGTTTTCACCTTGACGCCCCAAATGGTCAAGAATCAGATCCAATTTACGGATTCAAATGATCATTAGAGTCCTTGCCTAAACACGCATGCTCGTCCAACCTGTTCCAATCAAACCTCTCGTTGCCTCAATTACTTATCATTCAAAGTTGTAGAACATTTTTATTCAGGTACTTTTTCAATGAAATATTCATGTATTTTAGATTCTTCAGTTTTTTATGCTTGACGCCTCGTTTTTGTTAAAAAAAATTGAAGAACATGGTCTTTGAAGTGTAGCATTACACTCTTCCATGTCTCTTTGTACCCTCAAATTCACTTTCATCGTCGCATTCTCATTTTTTTTTGTGCGCCAACTTCATGCTATTGGGGTTGGTATAGACTCAACTTCTTTCTATTGTTTATTTTTTACACCAATGACTATTAATACGTACACCACCAGGAGCTGTTCTACATGAAAAAAGTCTTCTAGCACATGAGGTCTTGCTGGCATCGCAGGAGCTGCAGTCAGCATGAGGTCGATTCCCAGCAGCTAGATCATGACCTTCAGAGCCTTCCATCCTTTAAAGGTGTGTTATTTGTTGTTATGCCTGAGGAAGAGTGATCTAATTACTCCCACTATGAATATATCAATTACTTTTTGGTGCTCGATTTTGTTGAATATAGAGACAGGGATATCGATAGATTTGACTCAAGGAGTAGAAAGCGATGCACTTAATTCTGATATACAGGGTGTTATGTATTTGTTGCAAATATTTTAACTATAGATAGAGTTATGAAAAACCCTCTCTGTGGTGATTTTATTGTTCGTAAAATCAAATTTTCCACAAAGTTACATCACTGCAAAGTTTTTTTACCAAGAATACTTTTGGTAGTAAAAATTTTATTTCTTGTCCGATTTTGATGAAAATTTAGTTTACGGTAATAATTAGCCTACTTTTGAAGTAAATATTTTAAATAACTGCAAAATCTAGACCCAAAAAGTAATTACAGAGGTCTAAAGTCAAAGCCAAAAACGTTTATGTTCTCAATTGAAAATGTACAAAAAATTTATTTCATCAAAGTTTATGTCAGAAGCTTTCAAATGATGTAATATAATTGCAATTTTTCTTTTTTTCCTACTTTAAAATCTATTTTCACAACCATAACAGCCCCTGGTTCTGCTTAACTATAAACAAGTAACTGATTTATTTCACCAAATTCTAAAATACGGACACATTGTACAATCGCCACATTAAGTTACTTCAATTCACAAGTTCAACAAGTTAGTGTATGTTACAAGCCGGCATGACGCGACGATAGCCGCCTTGTAGTGAGGCTACACGCTGAGCCAGGCGACTGTTTTGGTTGTGAAAATCGATTTTAAAGTAGGAAAAAGGTAGATTACTAGTAATTTTATTACATCATTTAAAAGCTCTAGACGCGAACTTTGTGACAGAATAAGATTTTTGTACATTTTCAATCGAGATCATAAACGTATTTGGCTTTGACTTTAGATCACTGTCATTACTTTTTGGGTTAATATTTTGTTATTTTCGAAATATTTACCTCATGAATAGGCCAAGTATTACCCTAAACTAAATTTTATTCAAATCAGCCAAAAAATTCAATTTTTATAACCAAAATATTTTAGGGAAATAAACTTTGATATGATTTAACTTTTTTAAATTTAATTTTTTGAATTACAAAATCACCACAGAGTGTGCTCTTTTTAGCTTTATCTTTGGTGAAAATTTGTACATGTAATTACACAACATTCTGTATACCAACGTATTGTGCTTTCTTTACTGTTGTTAGCCTTACTCATCCAAATACTTTAAGTTGTATTTGTTCATAGGCGATGCACTTACTGCTGACGTAACATTTCAATTATCTGGGGTCATTGTGTCCTATAATTATTTTTTCAATGAAATGAAGAAATTTTTCCTGCTCTTTACTCATTTTTTTCTTGTGAGAAATTTAAGCAGGTTCATTCATAATTTGGCTTCTTATCATTAGATGTAAAATAATTTCCGCTGTACTTATTGTCTCTTATGAGTGCAATTTTGCCTCTTTCTACACAGCGGTTTAGCATAACCGCGTCAACCACGAATTGAGATGGAGTGGTGTTTGTATTGGTGTCTCATACGTCAAGTAGGTGTTTGTCTTTCTGTCCTAAATATTTCACCAAAACTTATGAGATGTATCTGCATAAAGTCCATCTTACATGTGGTCGTCAAGAAATGTAAATTATTAATATGTAATAGATCCATTTATTGTTCCGGCATTGTAAAAACAAGCTTTTTTATTGTAGGCCAATGATCTTGAAGATGGGTTTGCCTCTTTGAATTTAAATAATCATGTGCACATTTGAAATTCCAGAATCTTCATTGTTGTCGATGGAAGGCCAGATGAAAAGCCTTTGCATCTCAACATCTTTGCTAACTGTTGCGTCATCTGCTAAAGGCTGAATTCCAGTGGCATCGACGTCATCTGCATTTGGCTCACAGCAGGAGTGCCATCGTCTGCTCCCAAGGAGCTGGTGGAAGTGGAGATGCTGACGACGGAGAAAATTGGCTTGATCAGCCCTTGTCTCGGAAGTTTTTTAAGAGCTTATTTGCTGTGGTTACCATCATTTATTATACCGGGTATCCCACAGAAATGCCCCTAACTTTTTAATTGATTATATCGCCGCTTTAAATTAACATATATGAATTGTCTTCCTTTTCACAATGTAGTAAATTTTGTTTCCTTTTGGAATAATTTAATTTTTTAAAAATCTGTTGAATAACCACTTTACAATGATCGATTTACTGAAAGAGGTAGAAAAACTAATTGTTCAAAGGAAAAGTTTTTAAAACAATTTCGATATTTTTCCTTAGTTTTGTACTTTCCAAAAATTGTCTTTTGTTCACTCACAATGTAGTAAATTTTGTTTTCAAAACATCACCTCCATCATTAATAATTTTTTGACAACGAATTGAAGGAGTTTTTCAAGAACTGAAAAAACACGGTGAAATAATCCGCACAACTCTTCATTCAATTGTGGCTAGAAGTAATGTTTGCCGTGAGAGAAATGGATGGTGTGTCGAAGAAAATTACATTGTTTTATTTATTTTAACGTTATTTAAGGTAATTATTTGTTACTCTTTTAAATTTTTGTTCGTTTGGTTTCTTGGAAAGTTCATAATAAGGAAGAACCTCAGTAATGTTTTAAAAAAAAATTCTTGAAACAATTAGTTTTCCTACCCCTTTTAGTAAATCAATCATTGTGAAGTGGTTATTCAATCGATTTTCAAAAACTTGAATTATTCGAACAGAAAACAAAATTTACTACTTCGTGAACAAAAGACAATTCAAATATGTTAATTTGAAGCGGAGATATATATAATCAATTAAAGTCAGGGAAAATTTTGTGGGACACCCTGCAGTCGAAATAACAGCTCCTACTGCCATATTTTTTCCATTTCGATGCGATGTATGCAAACAATCGCCTTCAGTGCGGTTTCATTACAGTTAGCCATAAATTAAGAATAATTGTGTGATCACATTTTGCAATGAGTCAAAATTTCAAGAAAATAAATTTTCTTTGATGCGTAATCATTACAGTGCATTTAAAGTTAGGGCCCGTTGTTAATAAACCAAGCATTACGGCAAATGTTTATTTGAAAATATTTAATGAAGAACTTTGCAGTGGTTTATTCTGTTCAACAATACTAGGTGTTAATTTAGAGAAAAAGTAATATGCTTTTAGTATTTGCATTCATTCTGCTCCACCAATGCAATAAAGAAAATTTACTGTAATGCCCAGTTTTTAGTAGAGTGTATTATTGTTCGAAGCAATCACATTGTATCGAGTACAAATTTTATAACAAATTCCCTCTTCAAAAATTGTCCGTCTCGTAGGTTTAAGCTATGAATTAATTTAACCTATCCTAACGTCAGCTTAGCGGCTTGGCTGTAAATCTATGTGTGCGTTATTTTGATCCGTAATTTTGAACGGAAATATTTTCTGTATCATTTAAACAAAGTATACAACGCATCAGCCAAATCATGAGGAACTATGCTGTGATTGTTTTCATTCATTATCATGCATTATGATTACATATAAGAGAGGACCGGTGCCGTGATGCTGTCACCCCTCGTGCCCCCCTGGCTGCGCTACTGTATAAACAAACACTTACCAAAGCATTGGACGGTAACGAGCTAACTTTGATTTGATCGCCCTATGCTGTAGACTGGCACCCTCAAGTGTCCAGTTCTATCATTCAGGCCTATCATTTGCGTTCACATTGCTTCTTTCAGTTCTGATGCATACTTAGCAATTTTTTATTTGCCCTTTTTCAAAATTTTTGTTTCAATACGCAGGTTATCCTGTGCTAGAGAACACTTCGTGCGTTGACTGTTTTATGGTCCACACTAGAATTACTTGTCATTTAATCTCGTCAGATTGCCTTTATTGTGGATTGAAACTTGTTAATTAATACTAATACTGACAGTGTCATGCCGAGCGTCAATTATTCTGTTCAAACAAGTTTTTTATCCAATATATAGATCTTAAAGGATGTGAAGCGAAAATTGCACAGATTTCCATCGCATTGCCAGTTACAGTCGATCATCGAGTTATGTATCGTCTTACACGGACCTAAAGTTAATAAATATTAGTCTCAGCTGGACAACTAGCAATGCTCGTTCTAAGATGTAAATAATGTGTACTGATTTTCTTCATTAAAGTTGAGGTTTTCATGAGATTCATAACTTGAAGATCGACTGCAATGATTGTACTATGTTTTTATTTCTTCTCCATTTTCAATCATTCAATTGATAGCGCTTTACCTACCGTTGTTAATTATTCAATTATTATTACAGTAAATAATGACGATTCACTACGTTTTTTTCTTTCCTGATTTATACTTCATTTTTTTAACATAGAAAAGCCCATTACTTCATGAAGTCGGTTTCCTCTATCATCTCCATGGTGAAGGCCTATATTTTAGCGGGACCATAAAGACAAAATACACCGTGAAAGACTCTTTTATTGATAAGAAAATACGAGGTTTCACTCATTTAGAAAGTATTTAGGCTAAAGCAATATATTAAAGCTTCCTAATGAAATTTGCATAATGGTTATCATGGATGCTTGCTGAGTATCTAGTTGAGAAATTACATTCAAAACTGCAGAAAAGACACTTCAACAAAAATATTGAAAATTATTAAAAATTACATTCAATTTGAAAGCTTGAAAACTTATGCATAATTAGAGGAAAACATTGACTGAAGCTTAATGCTGCCCTCATTTCCATACTTAAGAAAGGAAAGAGAGAGGAGTTATTACAGCATGATGAAAACCCTCTTACTGCTGAACGTGTGTAGCTGTCAATATCTTTACGTTAGAGCGTTTGCGTACCTCTACTGTTAATTATACAGCCCTGCAACATGTAATTTATTGCCACACCTACCCTGATCAACAGCAGTACAAGTGATGAGCATGATGTTGCCGATCAAACATTCAGGTGCACATGTACTTTATCCCTTATATTAAAACCTGTGCAAATTAAATATAAATTTCTATTTTTTACATCTGATCAGAATTCCATTCAAGTTTTTTGAGCTTGAATTATACATAACAATGTTAATTTTTTATAACCATTCAGGGACATTTTGTAACCAAATGATCTGTTCCACTCACTCTTATCTGATATTACAGCGACAAATGCCTGCAAAAAAAAAAGAAAATTCATGATGATTTCTCTCACAAATCTACTAGCCTAAAAAATTCACATTTAGAATACTTCGTTTATATACATTGATGAAGTAAAAAAATTTTACAGGATTGAGAACTGCCAACTAGATTAACTAATAGTTTTCATGAAGGCCTGTAGAGTAACTCTACTCGATTGCTTCAACAAAGAACAAAATTAGGCTCACTCTAAGTAAAGTTATTGCATTAGATTATCTTGACAGCAACTGCATAACACTGTCAATCTTATGTTACTTATTGATCTCTCCATCATCCGCTATAAAAAAGCATTTCATGAACAAAAGGAAAGCTTCATAAGCATTGTAGACCACTAAAACTTCAAATTTTACAAATACAATAATTAATTATGTAAATAAAGCACTCACTGAAATAAAATCATTGCTATTAGATAACAGAATGTATGTGTTGAGATCTAGCTTCAGTATATATATTTATACATGCAAATAAGTTGTCGCAGTCACCCATTGAATTACTTCCGTCCCGTTTTCTGTGTTCATGTCTAAACTTCCTGTGGAGGCTCACTGAGCTCCTTCTTCTTCTTCTCACCGTCATGCGAGACGGACCTACCATATAATAGTTCCTAGTTTAGCTATTGTGTTTGTTTCACCCCACATCTCATACTTGTAATCGTTGCCGTACTCCATATTCAAAGATGGAACGAGGCCTTTCTGGTCTAACAGGTTATGGGCCCAGTAACCTTACTTTTGATGGCAATGATGAAAGATATGAGTTGTAGGAAGTTAAATTTCAGGCCTACCTAGACTTGAAATCGTTGAGTGCCGTCCTTGAGGGCGAAGAATCAAGTCTGGATGTTGAGAAGAATAAGCAATTATTTTCCGAGCTTGTGCAAAGGCTCGATGATAAAAGTCTCTCACTGATTATCCGAGACGCCTATGGAGATGGAAGAAAATCTATGAAGATACTCCGTGAACATTACCTTGGTACCAGTAAACCGAGGATTATTTCTTTGTATTGCGAGTTGGCCGCGCTGAAGATGCAAAATGGCGAGACGGTAACTGACTATTTGCTGCGGGCAGAGACAACTGCTTCCTACTTGAAGAAAGCCGGCGAAAATATCAGCGATGGACTGATAATCGCCATGATTTTCAGGGGATTGCCAGCCGCATTCTCTACCGTCATCACACAACGTGACAGTATAGATATGAACTTCCAAAAATTCAAGCAAGCACTCAAGAGTGAAGAGGAAACAAAGAAGACCAGACAAAGCCACATCGAGAATGAAGAAAGAGTTATGAAAGTGAAAGACGCTAAAATTACTTGTTACCTATGTGGCAAGTCAGGTCACAAGAAATTTGAGTGTAAAAGTTACAGTGCAAAGAAAAATCGGTGGTGTTCCATTTGTAAAAGTGCATCTCATGATACTAATTTTTGCCGAAAGAAAGATACCGTGAAAGCGATGGCAACAGATAGTAAAGATGTGAAAAGTTCTTTTTGTTTTAGGGTATCAACAGACCCAGAAAGTGATTCTGTTGCAGACAGTGAAAATCTACTGGTGGATTGTGGAGCTACTGCTCAAATTTTTTGTGATGAATCTAAGTTTGTATCCTTAGATAAAAGTTTTGACCCTAGTAAGCATTTCATTGAATTAGCTGATGGTTCTAGGATGAACAATATTGTAGATTGTAAGGGTCATGCAAGGATTACCCTGACCGATGCCAGAAGAAATAAACATAGTGTACTTTTCAAAAATGTTCTTTGTATTCCTAGTTTTAAGCAGAATATTCTCTCTGTTCAGGCTGCTATTGATCAGGGTGCATCATTTAACTTCGGTCAAAATGTTGCTAAATTGTTTGCTTCAGATGGGACTGAGTTTAACATTAAGAAATGTGGTAAGCTGTATTATTTGAATTCTGTAAGCTCTGTTGACTCTGTAAATGCTGTTGGTGAACACACTCTAGAAGAGTGGCACAATATTCATGGGCATTGTAATGTTAAAGATGTGATAAGCCTAGAAAGTGTTACTAATGGAATGAAAATCACCAACATAGGAAATTTCCATTGTGAGATCTGTGTCCAGGGTAAAATGTGTCAGTATAAAGCAGAGACCCTGATGAGAAATCAAAGAAACCATTAGAGTTGGTCCATAGTGACCTAGCTGGACCTATAAGTCCTACCTCTCTTGAGAATTCCATGTATGTCATGTCGTTTGTAGATGATTTTTCAGGGCTTATATTTGTGTATTTTCTGAGAAGCAAAAGTGACTCTGTTGAAGCATTTAAGAAATTCTTGGCTGATTCTGCTTTATTTAGCTCTGTGAAACGTTTAAGAACAGATAACGGCACAGAGTATTCCTCAAACCTGTTCAAAGCTGTTGTTACGGAGAATAAAATTAAGCACGAATTTATGGCTCCACACTCTTCCCATCAAAGTGGGACTGCTGAGAGATCTCGGAGATCATTGTTTGAGATGGCAAGGTGTTTATTGCTACAGGCAAATTTACCAAAAGAATTGTGGAATCATGCTGTCATAACAGCTGCTTACATTAGAAATAGGTGTTTCCACAAAAGGACAGGCAAAACTCCTTTTGAGATGTTCACTAGAAAGAAACCTGACCTGAGTAATTTGCACATTTTTGGTTCCAAGTGTTTTACCAAGAGTCAGAACCCAGGAAAGCTTGACCCTAGGTCAGAACAGGGATTTTTTGTGGGTTATGATCCTTGCAGCCCAGTTTACTTGATTTATTTCCCTGAAACTCGTCAAATAAAAAGAGTCAGATGTGTCACATTTTGGGATAAAATTTCTAGAAATGTGGTGGATGAGAATGAGTTCATTGCTGTGGATAACCCTGCTGAGTTGAAAGAAAGTAGGATGACTGATAAGGCTGAGGCTGAGTTGAAACCTGGGACTCTCCCAGAAGTGATTCAAAATGAAACTCATTTAGATGAGAAGCCCACTAGAAGATTTCCTTTGAGAGAAAAGAAGCCTCCAACATCTTTAAAAAATTTTGTAGACCCAGATGAGTTGGATATCACTAATCATGTTGATTGTTTGACAGAGTGAGCAGTATTCCTAGGTCTTACTCTGAGGCAATTTCGTCCCCAGATTCTGTTGAGTGGCAAAAGGCGATGAGTAATGAAATGGCAGCTCTAGCCGAAAATGAAACATTTGAACATGTTGAAAAGCCAAAAGATAGATCAGTTATTGGGGGACGATGGGTCTATAGTGTTAAGTCAGGTCCCAATGATCAGGAAACTTTCAAAGCTCGTTATGTAGCCGAGGGATATTCTCAAGTAGCTGATGTAGACTTCACAGAAACTTTTTCTCCAACAGCACGTCTAACTTCTGTTAGAATGCTGATGGATATTGCTGTGCAAAACTCATACATTGTGCACCAGATGGATGTGTGCACAGCTTATCTTCATGCAAAAAAGACTGTGATGTTTTTGTTGAACAGCCTGAGGGATTTGTTGAACATGACAAACAGGGAGAGAAGTTAGTCTGCACACTCAAAAAATCTTTGTATGGCTTGAAGCAAAGTGCCCGTAACTGGAACAACCTCTTGCATCAATTTCTTGTTGAACAAAATTTTGTTCAATCGCTTAGTGATACGTGCGTTTATGTAAGAGAAAGCGACTCTGGAGAAGTGATTATTATTGAATGGGTTGATGATTTAATTTTGGCCTCTTCTAACGCTGCTGTACTGAGGGAAGTCAAGCGTGTATTGTCAAATAAGTTCAAAATGAAAGATCTTGGCCAAATTTTATGTTTTTTGGGCATTGAATTTTTTGTGAAGCAGGACTCAATTGAGATGAAACAGTCAAAGTGTGTTGAGAAAATTTTGTCAAAATTTAGGATGTCTGACTGTAAGCCTAAGGCTATTCCATGTGATCCCAGTGCCAACAAGCTCGATGTAAGCTCTGATTCTAAGAATTTGTGCGACCCTAAACTGTTCAGTGAAATTGTTGGTAGTTTGATCTACTTGATGACTTGTACTAGGCCTGATATTTGCTATGTTATTACATTACTGTCACAACATTTAACTTGTCCAACAAAAGCTCATCTGAATTTGTGCAAATTTGTGTTGAAGTATCTTAAGGGTACTATTTCATACGGTTTGGTTTGAAATTTGTAAAATCTGAGAATCCAGTGCAAATTACTGGTTTCTCTGACTCTGATTGGGGTGGTTCCTCTGACCGTAAGAGCATATCAGGATATGTGTTTAAATCATCTAGCAGCAGTTCACTGATATCTAGGAAGTCAAAGAAACAAAATATTGTTGCTCTGTGAAGCTGTGAAGCAGAGTGTGTTGCCCTGACTTATGCTGTGCAGGCGGGAATTTTCCTCATACAGCTACTATGTGATATGGATGGATATGATGAACCTGTTTAAGATTTTTGTTGATAATAGAGGTGCTATTGACCTAGCCAAAAACCCTGTTCATCATCAACTCTCGAAACATATAGACATCAGATTACATTTCATTCGAGCAATTATTCAAGACAATAAAGCAGTTTTGAACTTTGTTCCTTCAGAGGAGAACATGGCTGACATGTTCACAAAACCTGTCACTAGACAGTCATTGCTCAAGTTCAAAGTGTGTGTACATTTCTAAGTTACTGTGTCTGACATGTTTTCTAGTTTAGCCCTGAGTACAATACTCCTAACGCTATTGCAGACTAAGCATTATTGCGGCATACATTTTTTGAATCTCGTGCTCAGTGTAATCTATTGATTTACACTGATGATTTTGTATTTATGTGTTTCTGCTGTTCAAGGTTCAATGAAAGATCTGAGTGTCGAAATGTTAGCTCTAGCTGGTTACTGTGTGAACTTGTGCGTAGTGGGACGGTATACGTCAGTTGAAGGGAGTGTGTTGAGGTCTAACTTCAGTACATATATTTATACATGCATCTAAGTTGTCGCAGTCACCCATTGAATTACTTCCGTCCCGTTTTCTGTGTTCATGTCTAAACTTCCTGTAGAGGCTCACTGAGCTTCTTCTTTTTCTTCTCGCCGTCATGCGAGACGGACCTACAATATAATAGTTCCTAGTTTAACTATTGCGTTTGTTTTACCCAACATCTCATACTTGTAATCGTTGCCGTACTCCATGTTCAAAGATGGAACGAGGCCTTTCTGGTCTAACAGTTTGTGAATTTAATTATTCGTAACCTTTGGAATAAGATTCACTCATCAAAGATCACTTTCTCAGCAAAAACACGCACAATATACAACAAAGCTACTAATGGAGAATTATGTGTATATTTTAATATCTAACGTAGAACATTGTCTTCAAATCAAATCATCGACGGGGTTAAACGCCAGTATAAAACAATCTTGATTATTATCACACACTAAAATTCAACATGCATTATCAACTCCAATAAGAGGGAGGGCTAATCAGCTGATCTAATGTTTGTTTACAAACAAAGCCTGAGTAACCCCAAAATCGTGTTCACAGTGCGTTCTCGGATTTTGTCAAGAGTTACTCCGGTGAGAGTTGCGCGGGTAACTTTCGGGGTTGTGACTGAAAAACGCCTTTGACCTTCAAAGAGCACATCGCTGATATTAGTTCTAAATTATCAAAATCCATCCGAATCCTGAATAAAGTTAAAATTTTCCTGCCTGAAACGGCCTTACAAATGCTCTACCGACCGCTCATTTCACCATACTTGCAATACGGAATAGAAGCATAGCACGGAACTGAAAAAAATAAACCAATAAACTTTTTACTCTGCAAAAAAGAGCCATCTGAGCGGTAAAGAATGTAGAATATAAGGCTCACACAAATGATTCATCCAAAAATTTACAAATACTGGAGCTTTCGGATCTCTACAAATTCTCCATTTGTAATTTCATTTACAAAACATTAACAAACGAGGGCGACAATAGCCTAAAACAATCATTAACTGCACAAACTGGTCATCACGACCATTAAACCCGAAATAGTAGTTGATTCATGCTACCTTATTATTCAAAGGCCCGGTCGAAACACAGTATCCTCTTCGTCGGAACTAAAACTCTGAACTCAATCCCTGCAGAGATCAATGAAAGTTATTCTTACACGGTATTTAAAAGAAACCTGGAGTCTCACTTCCTATCAAAATACTAGTCGTGTAAGATCACCAAGTCAAATCTTGTCTCCAACCTGACTAGTCCTAATAATGTAATTTGCCATGGTTAATATCGCCGATCTTCACTCTGCTCTTAAATCGTTTATCGAATATACTGTTAAATCTACTCCAAATAAACTATATTGTAAAATGAAGCATCTAATATCGAGTTAATTATCTCATTGGTCGGTCTAAGGCGAAACTAGGTTGAGTGAATTAGGTTAAATATTATTGTACACCTTAGAAAAACGTTGATGGTATGATGCCCTAGAAGTCGCTAAACTTATTCGGGCCCACAGGTAGCTATACTCAATTTTGACCATTGCACTAGACTTAAAAAACACTCTACCTCTGTATCACCTGTGGAAAACAAATTGTTTTAAATTGTTTATATTGATCTATTGTTTTTGTACTCTCGCAAGTTAGTTTTCTTTTTTCTGCTCTGCTTTTAATTTCGTCAGTAATCCAAACAGTGCGTCTTGGCTTGTTGTTTTTCGGTGATGTAAGTTGCGCATTCGTCGAGAGCTGCTGTGAAGAGAAACACTTGAATGTCAATATCGTCAGATTGCATCATATTCTGGAATTCGGTGGACATATTGAGTTGTTTTTCTTGAAATAGTTCCGCTGAATAGTGCCTTTTCAAGCAATAAGTCATTAAACGATGTTTTTGTTTCTATTCTATAGAGTAGTGTTTTGACTCGACGGTGGATTTACGATCTTCACGTTACGGGTCAAAATTACGGATGATAAGGTTTTCCAAAGAAAAGGCGAATTCTTCAGTTTCTTTATTCCCTCGGCATGGTAAAACTGCACAACAAGGACACTTTTAGTTTCAAGAACGAAAGAGAAATGATTTGAGCAAGGTACATGTAGCGCCTAACAATTGCCCAAGTTAAGATTCTCTAATGAAAATGATCTACAAAGATTACCGGCGCGAGCAAACCTATCTCAGTGTGCACGGGTAACACTTCAGCGGCTC
>JACJUY010005564.1:55797-98484 GCA_014220935.1 Platorchestia sp. MABIK | reverse complement strand
GACATATTAAACTCGCTAAGTAATAATGTCTATTTTAAAAGTGACTATCCTTGCTATTTCATTTATAAAATACATACTATTATAGCGTTGCCCCAAAATCGACAACCAGCACAAAAGAACAACTCATCTTCACAACAACTGCCTACTCCAACTAAGGAAGTTTTTTTTAGGGGCGATACCTTAAAGGAAGACTTTATCTTAAAAAACTGACAAATTGCACCAGCTCATGGCATCCATTGGACAAGAATGAACAGCCGTAATGAACAGCAGTGTACTTTACCATGCCGACCCGATTTGTGTCTGCCATCATTGGGTTTCTTAAATGAAGAAAATAATGCTTAAAAAGTAGTCAGAATAAACTAACACTTTTCAGGATATCACAAATTCATTGCGTGTTTAAATCCATTCATTAATATAAGAGAAATCACATATTCTTTTAGGCCCCATATTTAAAAATCACCCTGTTCTTCGGTCAAACTTTTGCAAAAAAATATTAACTTGGCCGTGGCATACAAGGAAAGTGCTCAGCATGTTAGTGCACAGCTGAAAGACAACGCAGTTCTAAGCTGAATTTTTTTCACTCGTTCTTACAAATCAAATTAGCTCGTTAGCTCATACATTGAATGCTGCATCAAAGTATATATTGTAATTGCGTCTGTAACTTGAACAGCACTGCGAATATAGTGTTTAAATTCACCAAAACGTGCGTAGCCTGTAAAGAAGTTTGTGCACTTATTAGTAAAAACGATGACTTTAGTGAATCAAATAACTGGTAATTATTGTACACAGTTGTAGAGCACTTGAATAACCGATATAAATACTGATAAAAAATGGCAATATTCTCACACTGGCGCACATGGCATGGATTTGGCAAATAAGTAGAGAAACAATACTGTTCGTCCAATTTAATTCAATTGTGAATGGAAGAGTGTAAGAGAATACTGAGCGGTAATTTCCGTACATTTATAATATTATTGTGGTATTCCTTTTATTATTTTCTATCTATCGTTTTTTATCCAATTTACAAATGAAAAATTTGACTCGAGGTATTTTTGTGAAGATTGACGCAAGACTTTGGGCGATTGAATGTAGGCAGAAGTTTGCTCCTCTCGTTAGCGTCCTCAAGCGTAGCTTTTCTGACGCAGTATTTGCCGGGAAGGCTTTAGTTTACTCGGGGCAATTTGCCAGGAGGCTTTGGCTGCTGACTAACACCAATTACACGGGGCTCTATTTGCTCTACTGATGAGAGACTCTCGTCTGCAAGACCGTTGAATCCTCTAGAGGCTCTCGCGCCCGACGACACCTCTGATCCAATGCATTACACAACACTGCGTCATTATTGAGTGCATTGAGGCGTGCCGTAAAATAAACAAAACATATAGCAGGAGTTCGTAAAATGATTACTTTCTCATTCGTTTTTGCCTTATTGAAAGTTAAGAGAACTGCACTCACTGAGCTAGAATTCATGGTCATTTATGATGCACGATGCATTATACTTAGATTTTGGTGTCCATACGTACACGCATACTAATGAATGCCACTGGCTGAAAACAGCGAAACAGTTCTTGTGTAAGCGGTGCACTGAGCTGGCAGGCTTCACTCCCCCGCCTTCCCAACTCAATGGAATATTCAATGAAAACAATTAACTGCATTGTTGAGATATCAGTCCCTCGTTAAATCAATCTAGCTTAACGCTGAAAAGTTGTTCAGTAAAATAATCTCCGGCATCTTCCAATGGTAGTTTTATCACTTAAATCATATTTTAATATAACGATTTCAGTGGCTTTGGCCGTAATGAATGAACTTTTTTGATCGTATATGAATAAGTTAGGTAGACTTCCTAGAGCACGACCTGAACCGATTCGAAATCTGGATTTTTGTACAACATATTTACTGGTATCATGTCATCGTCACATATTACAATTTGATGTTAACACAGCAACAATTTCGTTACCTTTGAGATGCTTACGATTCCCCAACTGGCGATATGCCGAGACTCACGTATAAAATGAACAACTGACTCGTGGACAAACGTTCGAAATGCGCTGTCTGGAATTTTGGACATGTCATTTGGACCTTAAATCATTGAAAACTTGCAAAAATAACTCAAATCGAAACCTTATGTATAGAGAAAGAAATTTGTAATAGTATCGAGTGTAAAACACCACATAAACAGCGGTATTTCACCACCGAGCACTAAATTGCGCTCTCAAAACCTTCAACGGAACATCGACTCTGAAGTGGAAAGGTTATACACTATTTGAATTTTGGTAGATCTAAAATTACACTCGCATTAATGCGTCTGATTCTTAAAATGAGAGGCAAAGCGAAAATCGCTGTGCGACACATATGGTCGTTTTATTAATACAATTAGTAATGTCTAAATGAATGAAATTTAACGTTTCAAACACAACAGTTCATCTCCAGCAAAATGAATCTGCGACAAACAAATATGAGTAAATTGAAACTACAACACACAAAAGAATACGACAACGTAAATATAAGAAAGTCTTTGATTCCAGCTGTACAAAAGATCAGTATACACATACTATACAGACTGCAGCATTTTACCGGTCCTCGCAGTCCAAACTACTGCTCCGTGAAATGAAGACTATGAAGCTAGATGAGTGCACAGCGTCATTTTCTTCTTTCTCACGGCCAGATCGTGTCCTTGTCCAGCGCAGCATTGATTCAATTAATTCGAATTTTGACTGTGCTGCGATCGCTACCAACACTAGGGGACTTGGGTGTAGAGAACTGGCTAGAACCAGTCGACCTTAAGAATGTTATTTTCAACTATAGTTTTTTACATGTCCCTCATAGACTTTGAGTTGCTAGCTTTTAGTCTGGAATTTTGCTTGCCTGTTTATAAGTTGAACTGCTTCTCCTATTATCTTATTTTTGATAATGTTAAAACTAGCCGGTTGCAATTCTTGTTTCATTTTCAACAACAAATACAACCAGCAGATAGACGGATTGGGCAATGGTTTACCCCGTGGTCAAACCTTTGCTATTATTTTTATGTGCCATCATGACCATAAATGATTAAAAAACTTTCCTAATCATTTTAAATCGGTGTTTTACAAGAGGTACGTAGACCACTCATTTGTCCTTTTCAAAGATAGATCTCACTCTGATCTTTTTCTCAATTATTTGAATTTGCGTCATAAGAGTAATAAGTTTACGAGGGAAGATGAGGCAAGCCTCCATGTACTGTTTTTGGATGTCAATGTCAGCAGAGTTGATAACACTTTCCAATGCTCTGTTTATAGGTAAGACACTTTCTCGGGTTTGGGTACTAGTTATTTTAGTTTTTGTGCGAATCCTTTTAAACTCTGCGGCATTCGAACCCACATCCATAGAGCGCTTAGAGTTTGTACTAACTTCCAATATTTTCATCAAGAAATAGATTTTTTCGACAAGTTTTTCCTCATAATGGTTTTCCTTTTTTAACTATCGATAAACAAATCGGCAAGTTTTTGTCAGAGATTTATATCACACGCAAGCACTACAATTTTATAATCAACAGAAGTTTTTTCTCAAGCATCTTACTTTGGACATCAATCGGTTAATTAAGTTGAATCAGGTTCAACACCTAATGAATAAATTTATTCCTCAACTTAAAGTTCGTTCTATTCATGTCACTAATTTTACAATTGAATCCCTTTTCCCCTTTCAGGATAAGTTACCACCTGCTATGTGCTCCTCTCTGGTTTACTAGTTAAGTTGTTCGGTACGTTGTTAATCAGTACGTCAGTGGCGCAGCCAGCTAAAAATTTGGGGGGGAGGGCGGGGCAGGATCCACGACAAGTAATTTCGGGGGGGCAGACATTAATTATAAGCAATCTTTTTGTTCTTTTACTTAAAACGGCAACTGAAACTGGCCCCCAGCTCAACATTCCAGGGGGGAGGGGGAGGGGCATGGCCCCCGTGCCCCTTCCATCCTGGCTGCGCTACAACAGTACATCCGTAGATTCTACCTGTCGTACTCTAATGTCCAGAGTAGCAGAGCACGCTGGGCATAGCCGTAGAACCGGCCGTCCTCTTGGTTCCCCTTCACTGACCTCTGTTCGTTACTGAAAACTGTAACTTCCCAGTTTCCGTGAACCATTTCAAACTCCTTCAGAGGCCCCACACATGATTGATTTACGTATCCTTGAGTCTCTATACATCTTCAAATTCAGACCTGCTCTAAATGACACTCAAAGTGCTTCTCCTCTTCTCGTCGAGAACACGAAATCATTCGATTGCGTTGTATATTTTTATATCTGCGACTATTTTCTATCTATTTGATAGGATCTTTAGTCTGTTGTAGTTTTAATTTGCTCATGTTTGTTTTGTTTGCCGTAGATTTTTTTCCGGATGATGAACTGTTGTGTCCAAAGCGTTCAATTTTATTCATTTAAACTTTACAAATTCTTTTAATAAAATGACTAAACGCACAACGATTTTCACCTTTCTTTTCATGTTAGGTAGATTTCAATTAAGAAGTTTATTTAAAGTTGAAGTTTAAAATGACCTGAGGTAATACTACTTGATAGGTAGGAGGTCTGGCTGGTAAATATACCCCATAAAATAAAATGAAATATTTTGACAAATACAAATAATTCTTCTATAAGCCATCGTATTGGAGGTAATATGAGTGAAGGGGTAGATTATGGTGCAAATTCCAACACTTTTAAAATAAGCAGAGGCATCATTCTAGGATCGTAACATGGCTTGCCTTCAACTGAAGTAAAAGATTTCTTTTTTTAATTTTCGATTAAAATGATCGGAAATGACCGAATGAGAACTTCCCACCGGATCGATTAATTGCATGGTTTACTGAAAGAAATTTTTGCCTCTCTAAGTGTGTCATGGCTGTTCTGGTGTCTCATAGGTAGCCAGAACATCTCAAAGAGAAAGCAGATGTCTCATCGGAGGTGCAACCCTTCGATGGGGGCTAAGTGTCTCAAAGTTCTTCCTATGTCTTATTGGCAATGATAATTCATTGGCTTTGTCACACCTCAACACATAGTCATTCAAGTGTTCAGTAAATGTAAGATGTACCAATTTAATTTCTGTTACATACATGTCGATTTCTAACTAGAGTTTAACCCATAGAGACTAAACCACTACCGCACTTAGCCGAATGGAACGAAATGGCGCAGGTAGTATCAGCAGGTCTTACAACTGATGACCACAGCAGCTTCTGCCGCTGTTCTCCAGCAGGTTCCACAATATCTGGTGTCCCCAGCAGAATCTGCAGCTGCTCTCCAGAACATTGGCGAACGTTTCTAATTAACAGTGAAACTGCAGGCTATGGAAGCGTCAAACATGCAAGGCAGTGCAATGCAACACTTAATAACCGTAGAGTTTTTTGTGAGACACCAGTTGTAAGGGCATCAAATTGAAGCCCAAATGTCTCTTCAATGAGACACTGAAGCATTTTTAATGAGACACTGCAGAGAGTATCTCTAAATGGGGTCTGGAGACACTGGTATACATCCTAATCTTGAGCGTCTCATTGATGATGCATCTGAGTGTCTCGGTTTAGGGACGAACGCCAGGTGCACCTAGGGGTTTCAAAATAGGGTCATTATTTCTTTCAGTGTTGAGTGCTGCGAAGATTAGCAAAGAAGCATAGCGTTGGGTTAGCATCAAAAAACTCATTGAAACCAAGAATGGACGGCACCGTTAGATTAATTGTGTATTTTTTTCTTACTGTGATTATGATGGATCCAAGCATAATACTTTTAAATCAATTCTTTATTGCATCAATAATTATTCAATGGCAATGTTTGTAGACTGCCAGCAACGAAAAATATTCAAGTTTTTATTGAGAAGTTCTCGATTAAAAAGTATAGCAACTGTTCAGAGTTACAGACGGACAGGAAATGTGTGACAACTTCAACTTTGATGAGTCGTGAATGAATAGCCTCACTAATTACTATACCTAAATAGTGCTAGCATTTTCTAATAGAAGGGACATGTTTTGGAAAATTATGAACTGTTTCCTGACCTTAAACGCCTGGATATTTTCAGAAGCTTTCGGTATCTATCTGCTTCCAATCTTCTAATCTGTTCTGCACACTGCGCCACAATAAACCTAATGTAGAAAACGTCCATTCAACCTAATTAGATGATAACCAACACTGACACCGTAGACCGAATGAGCACGAGCATCTTGACAACGGAATTTGTGATTGTTTGTATTATTCTTCGAATATCTCCCACTTTTTATTTGATTTTATGGGGAATTATAGTAAATGAGTGGAATGCAGGAAGCATCTGAGTGTTTGATATCCATTTTTTATTCTGCAAATAATTGAAATCTGATTTGAATAATTTAAACTGCTTATTTGTTTTTAGTAAGAGTCCTTTTGAGCTTTTTTACTTTTGTTTGACGATCTCGAATCCATCATGTTTTCCTGCGTTCAAGTATATTAAATTGCATCACTGAACACCTTTTCTGTGTATAGGATAGGGAATACGTTTGTGTACCTTATGCTCTGTAAACTGCATGGCTCTCCCTGTGGAGGTACTGTTAGGTACCATCAAAACGCCTTCGGGACTTATGTGTTCGTGCTCATTTTGTTCTTTCGGTTGTCATGCTTTCTACGTTATCTCTTATTTAACGTTTCTTCCTCTTCCTTCTGAACTTACTATTTTCATGCCCCCACAGGGAGATTCAACTATTGTATCTATGGGAACTATCGCCAACAGGAGGAAAATATGAGGGCTCGAGCTGATAGTTAAGCAGGCCTTTTTTTCGTTGAAATAAAATATTCTCTTTTTTATGTTTGGTTAGGGACCATTTAACTTTGGTTCACCGATGTCTATCTATAAATCACCTCAAACTCTCTTCTCCATCTTTAATTTAAAGCTTTTCTTCTTAATTTAGAGTTCCCATGCGCCAGGGATGTTTCTTGGGAACACAGTTTTGGTATAGAATTTACGTTTTCTCAACTCCATCTTAAATAGTACTTGCATCCTTCCTCTCTTTGACATGCCCTTTTTAGCGATTAGGGAAGCTTAAAAACTTATCGATTGATTTCATTTAACCTGATGGTGCTTGCCTCCTACTTCACTTTAGAAATATTGTGTTTTAATGGTTTTTCAATTGTAGTTAAGGAGTCATGAACTAACTTATAATCAAATCTAAAATTTTTTTTGCAGTATAAGCTTTCTTTGCTAGAAGGTCCTATAAACATTTTAAAACTGGCAAACCTGTGAGTTGTTTCCATTTTTATCATTTTGGTATTCATTCTACTAGCTACAAGTATGATCAATAAAATGTGTGTCTAAATAACTGATATTATTTCAGCAATGGAATGACTTCAGCGAACAATCGACAAGCTCTGACCAGAAAGGAAGACATGTATGTGCAATGCTGACATGGTTTATTTTTTTTAAGGTTTACCATAACTTCATTAAACGGAAAAAGCCATTTATACTGTTTATTAACAACTGTTGGAGACAGTTGTGAAACTTACTGCCTCATCCAACAGTCATCAATGTGCCACAAACACGACTATTTAGTGTTACTGAAGTTGCGGTAAAACCTTGAAAATGGCATAAATTAGATTTGCATTGCAGATTCTCATGTATTAAGTATTCTTGTTTCAGATTTGACTCTTTGGTCACGAACATTTACTGGTAACAACCATATAATTTTCTCCGGATAGACCGTTTTCTGCATGGGATGGGGTACACGAATCACGGTTCATCATTGCTTTATGTTCTCAAGTTATACCGTTTTTTCATTGTAATTCAGGAAAGAAAACTGTTTTTCGCAGTTTACGTTTCCAAGTTTGATTTTTCTCTTACTAATTCAGCAGCGATTAAGGTTTCCATTAATTTTGATTTACAGGTTTTACCTTTTTTCCGAGTATTTGTATCAGACATCTTAAAGTTTCACGGTTATTTATTACAGTACATGTGCTGCTTTTCCAGACCAATGTCCTCCCGCTCGAGATTTTTCTAATAAAACTTGGGCGCTGAGCATCTGACAACCTTGCGATGCTGGGTGCTCAAATTTTATTCGAAAAAGCTCAGAGTTCATTCTTTTCCTATTATCAGCAACTTCAACGATGTAGAAAATAGTCGTTTAGTACAAGCGTGATGTAGTGTTGGTATACAGGCATTAAATATATTTCTGCATCTTTTTCGGCAGATACACAAATCCTAAGACGAGCGTCAACTCCTTTACTGATGTCGCAGTAAAACCTTACTGCGAGAACGAACGAAATCTGCAGTACCCTCAAACGTGAAGATATCACGCCTCGTGTATAATAGTCTGTGTCACGGGATCTTCAGTCAATTACCGTCTTAGTTTTTCTGGTTGGACTTTATTTTTGCTCTTTAGATTACTGTGCATCAGCGTTTCAAGTTCTCACGTTTGTCCGTTTTTTTAGCGGAGACTCGAGAGCTATCCTATTTTTACGCCGATTTTTTCAGTCGTGTTACCGTTTTCTCAGGAGAGCTAGGAAATTCAGGAGAGAGAGCTTGGTTTTTACCGCTCTTCCCACATTACATTAGAAAAGATTACGGTTAATTAATCACAGTCTTTGTTTCTGAGGTCTCCTGATTTTTATTTTATTTTTTGTTTGCAGTGAAATTGTCAGGCATTCAACAGTGAAATCTATTATTTTTTACAGCGTACGCTACATTTCTCTGCATTTAATCTTTAATGCATCTGACCGGAAAAGGCTGGGAGAGGCAGTTTTGGCCTCAGGTCAAACTTTTCACAGCCGTTCCGGAATCACACAACATACAGCTGCAGGTATTGCGTTACGTTGCGGTTTAGCGTAGAAATAAGGTCAACTGAAGGAAGGTCATGTACAGCTCTTATTCCTGTAATTGCATCGCTAGTGAAGACCTTCACATTTCTCACCATAAAGTTCTTATGCTCATCAAAACCATTCCTAATTTATCCATAATATTTATGCAGAAGAGTAATAAATGAAAAAGAATCATGAAATAAAATCTAATTTAGATGTTTAAGATCCTCTGGTAAATCTAAAAGAATCAGTGGTTCAAAATCCCCTCTTAATTCCATTGAATGTATTTTTAGCGCGGATATAGCTGGTTTTCAACTTTTATTGCTAAAAAATCATACCAGATATTATTGGGTGACTACTTTTCATCTATTCATGAAATCAAAAATGATGTTCTACCACATTGGAAAATCTGCCCATCATTTGAAACACAAAGAAAATCACAACAAATGATGCGTATTGTTCAGATGAAGAGGCCAAATCAAACACTCGTTTTAGGATTTAAAACTTAAGGGAAACTGTACGAACATTTAGTTCAATTAACAGAACGAACTTCTAGGGAACAACAGCAAGTTGTTTCCCGAGATGCGCAAAAAAGGAAACAGCACACAAGTTAGGCGTATCTTGAGGATTCCAACAGAACGCACAGCAGCGTCCTCTATAGAATTTTTATTATTAAATTCCTTAAAAACAAAGACCGAAGATCTTCAACGCATGGTTAGTTTTTGAAAATGAAACTCCTTCAAAATAAAAGACCACCAATGGACGTGGCCGGTCATCAGCACGGAACTCTGATAGGAAGTTTTAGAGGCGTTCTGAATAGAGAGACACAGGGATTTTAAGAAGTCTGATGATCCGCTAAATATCAAATCTTATTTCAAATTTACATATCCGTAAGATTTTATGGTCGATATTGAGTTAAATGCGTTCACGGAAATTGAAAATTCAGTTCCAAAGGAATACATTTAAGAATATTTTACACAAATGACATTTTGCTTGCCGACGCGCAATTTTCTAGTTATTAAACTTGGAAGTTATAGGAACGTCGTATAAAACAGTGAAGAAATGGACGCATATATATGCTTTAATATGTTATTGACGTGATGATATATTAGATTAGGTTGGGTAACGTAAGGTTAGTTGAATAAACTTGCCTAAACTAACCTAAATAACTCTAAAATAACTTAGCTCACCGCCACTGATGATTTCCGTCAAAAAACTGCGCGTGTTCCCACAATGCAGGTACAACGCAGCCGACTATTTAATGTTATTTTTCCTTGAATGTAATTCATGATATAACTCGAAAATGACGCATCAGCGAGCAAAATGTCATTCACATAAAACGTTTCTAAATGTGCTCCTTTATTGATTCTTAGGAACAAAATTTATCAATTCAGTGAGCGCAAAAAGTCGATATCGACCGATTTTATTATGTGACAATTAATTACCTTGAATAATAAGTGCCTATTCAAGAGGCTGCATGAGCCGGGTCGAGGAGCTTAAGTCGCAGAAAGAGACTGCTTTTTTAATCAAGAGATATAAGGTACAGGTACCAGACCCATGCACTTTTCTTAAAAGGGCGACATGCTGCCCAAGCAGGGTAAGTTCAAAGTTGAGTAAATTCGTGAACGCGAAAGCGTCACAAGTAATGTTACTTTAAGTGACGCAAAATTAATGCAGGTCTGGTAGAAGTTCTAACATGCTTCATTATAGAAAGTTAATTTTAAACAAAAAAGAAGATGAAGCTACAAAACAAAAAGCCAAGAACAGAAAGAACTAATCTCCACAGTTTCAAATTCTCCTCGGCAACTAAGACAGGCGATCTGAAGAAAACTTCTTCCACAAAGCCGCGATCAGAAATAAGGAAGATTTTCAACACCTGCAAAGAGATTCAAAAAGACTCACAAAGACATCAAATTTTTTACATTTAGAAATCAAGCTTTTAAATGTAATTATCAATTCAACATCTAACGTACGAACTAATCCGGAATGCGATGCTATTCCCTTAACTAAAATACATCTTTTTTTTATTTTTGAAAGCGCTCATTTATGTCGTGGTCTTCAGTTCATCAACATTTACAGAAAATATCTGTCTCGAGCGTTCTCTCGAGTAGAATAATGTTAGGAGATTTAAACAGAACTAAACTACAGAATTTTGTAAATGAACAAAAATGTGGAATTGTCCAATGCATGTAAAATTGCATCAGACATCTCTGAATGCGACACAAACCATGAACATCGCGATACAAAAGTTGGTTGGTATAAAAGCAGCATAAACAAAGCGACAATGTTCAATTTAAACTTACCTACACAAGTAACAGCAGAAATTGAAACACGCCTGTCTCTTCTCTCGTAGTCGTTACCGAGATGGTATTCCGCGTAGTGAGCAAACTGTACGCCTGTCGTGAGGACAGATGATACACATGTTTTCCCGGACGATGCAGAGGAAATGTGTGAATGATGTATTTTCATTTGGCTTATCTGCTGTTATAAATTCATGGTGGATGTTTTTTCGAAAGGATATAGAACTCCGGCTCACTGTGTGTGTACAATGATAAGAAATGTATGTCGGCTATGTGCTCGCCATAGCCGTGTGTGTATAGGACCTGACTCCGTGCGGGGAGACCCGGGTTCGAGTCTCGGCGCTGGTGGCGATTTTCTCTGTTGGGTATAGGAGAAAAATTCTAAGCACAATACCCCACTCTACCCAGGTGTCTGAAATGGGTACCGGTCTTTGACCGGGGGAAAGCGTCATGGCGTCCTGGTGTTAGTTATAAGGCATTTGAAAAACCAATGCAAAAGGTGATATGTATCACGCTTCAATTGGAAATAAAGCATCCGTAGATGCCGATGTTTGTTGTCAAAGCAACGATTTCAGCTGTGAGTTTATGTATTTTGAAAAAACAGTTTTTTGGAAATTAATGATTACACGAAATACTAAATAGTTATTTACATTTAGCAGTTGTTCAGGTTTTGGCAGCATATATTTAAAAAGCGAAAACTTTTCAAGACCAAACAGTTGGTTGGTTCAATCGACAGTTTTCAAACTATTTTTACTCCTGGAGCAGGTTGCAGTATAAACAGCACATTAGCTGTGCGTATCTTTTTTGCATCACTGCATTCATTCTCTCGTCGAATTGGCCTGCCATGTTTCGAGATCACTTCAGAAAACTCGGAAAAAAATTGTAAACAATGGAAAGGCTTAGCGTCGCATAATAAATGGCCGGGTCTTTCGGCGAGACCAAACTCTGGCATCGCTGCTGATGACAATCTCATTTGCTGGAAAGATGAGTGGGGAAGAGCGGTAAAGGTTCGTTTCAGCGAAAACTGTTGGCATGATTTTCCTGGAAATATTTGGTAGATAATTAACCCCATGTGTTGACTCTAAACTTCCTCTGTGTGAACATGGTGAGTTTGATAAATAATTTCGAAATGAATAAATGTGAGAAGGTCATCCCGGCCGTCGCATCATCATTTCTTCTGGATCAAGTTATATTGAAAAATCCTCTCTGCATTTGTGATGAAAAAGTTTTGCCATATGCCATCGTAATTGAGCTCATCATCAATATTCAATGTGATTGTCTACATCATTATTTTAAGAAGAACTCATAGAAATCTAAATAGTAGTGCGACTGTCTTTTCTTGGCGTTCTATCTTGGAATCATGTGTGAAGGATTTAGTCGACAAGTTTACTCGTAACCTAAAATGTGGAGTATTTTTATTTGTATGTTGCCATTATTCGAGTATATTTATTTGTTGAGTATATTTTAATTACCATAAGCAAAGAATAAATACTAGGGTATGGCTTGACTAGAGCATGGTGAAACTAAGGTAAATAAGTGAAATGAACCCTCGTTTATTGCCGGAAATAATTGAATTTCCGCGTAGTACGGACACCATATATATGTAATCATCTAACGAGTATTTGAGCTTTTTAGCCCTGTACTGTTAATTACTTTACTAATAACAGAGACAGCTGGAAAGCAATATAACATCAGTAGCTAAGATATTGCACGTAATAAAGTACAGTAACGCTAAATCAACACGAAAGAAGTTGAAGTTAAAAATTTAATGATGAGTGAATTTGCCGCAGAGTAAAAATGAAAATGATGAAGGCGATGATGACTTTTATTGCTCAGCCGATGACTGTATTTTATGTCTCTTCAGAGGGATTGCCATTTCCTGGAGCAGCTCCCCTACTTTTTCCGCAGTTTCCGATGGTGTAACTTTGGTAGTAGCAGTAAGAACTTACTGTTTTTGCGAGGCTACAAAACATTGTAATCGGAAGTTGCTGTCGCTGATTCTTTTTCCGGTCGAGAGCATCTTGTTGGGGCCATGACTTCGTCGACCATACTGCAGAATTGAACAGATCGAGCCACATCGTCGTCCCATTCCTGTGACCGTTTTGGCACTTCCTTAGCCAGGTACCTCGGCCGCCGTTCTAAAGTCCAGCCAGTTCGGGAGACATCTCCTGTTTCTTCTTCTTCTTCGCTCTTTGGTTTCGTCAACTGAAAGTCTAGCAGTTCGTCGATATCGCTCGTGGATGAGAAAGTTTGTGTGTGTCTGCAAAGCCCTCACCTCCAGGCATTGCAGTCAACTGCACGGCTTTCTGTCCTGACGAGTGTTGGATTTCTGCAGGTGCAGATCCTTTGTTGTCTTGAACAACCTCTGATGAATTTAACTTGTGAAGCTTCGCCTTCATAAACGTTTTTGAGTTTTAAGGGTTCGTTACACGTTTCATATAATAATTTTTTTAATTATAGTTGCATTTTTCGCGTAATGTATTGTAAATTCATTGCTTACATTTTGCTTTATTCTATATATCAGATCTCAAAATTTTCACAGTTGGTTGAATTAGAAAGAGTGTACAGGGTAAATCCAATTAGCGCCATATTGGTGTGAGAATATAAACTGGTGAAAATCGGACAGTTCATGAAATTACCTTTCAATATTTCAGTGCGTGAAAAAAAATGTAAGCACTTTGCAAAAACCTCCAACTAACCTCACCCTTCCGTGCTTTTGTTTTCCATTCGTAAAAGCTGAATTTCACAACTAAAACAGAAGTACATTTATCATGAGGCATGTCAAGATCAATAATTGACGATTATTTTCCTCTAACTACAGTAAAGCTGACAGATCAAATTTTCTTTCAAAAAATGAGCACTGATTGAAATGTAGAATCCGCCTGAAACTGTAACTAAACGAATTTCAATCTGTCTGCAAGGCATTTCAACATCCTGTTCTACCTCTCAAACCACCTCTAAGTGTACCTCTCCGACTTGTCAATCTGAACCTAACAGGAGATCTCAAAATTTTCAGTCGGCAAATCGACAAGACCCGAACCCAGATAAATGTCGAAAGGCCAAAAGAATTGAAGCATTGAATGAACCATTTTCTATACAAGGACGGAACTTGTCTCCCTGACCCATCAATGTGGAAAGTGCAGGAAAAAGACAAAATAAAAGAATAACCGATACAAAGAAAAGGAGGCTCTCAACATTGATTCATTTCTACCACAAATGTACCCAAAGCTGGGATCCTTTTTAACTGTAATCATTAAAATGAAGCTGAGAGGTAAGAAAAAAAAATGCTTCTATAAAAATGTTTTATGTGGTGTTTATGTGCTGAACCATTCTAGCATACAATTTTATTGAGAAATATTTGCCAAAACTAAGTTGAAAGTCAACCTCGACCCTGATGCTGATAAGTTGATATCATTATTTTAAATGGCATGTTTTTCAGAAAGACGCCATCTTACCTTGAAAGCAAGGCTCTCATCTGTAATAAGAAGAGATGGGGGGAGACTCGATCAGGAACGCTGGCAAGTTCTAGTTGAGGCCTATTTTGGTTCTTTAGGTCTCAAATATCCATCAACCAAAAATTTGTGTAGAGATGAACTGGGGTTATATTTATGCAAGGTTGAAACTTCCAGATACTCAAATCTTCAACCAAAGTATTATGAAAATAGCTGGGGCGTCTTTCATCTGTCCCCTCTAACCTACAATTATTGTGAGACTTTCTCTGTTCAGTAGCTGAGAGACCCTTTGGAATTCTAATCGGAGGTAAGATGATTGAAGTCCAACAACAATAATTGAAAGATAAATGGCACAATGATAGTCAACTGATAGTGTTCTCTTAATGGTTGGTATTTGTAATTATGATTGCAGGCAAGTGACATTGAACTGCCTTGTGTGACGTTAGATTTTCCTTGCAGTGTTTAGTTTTGTTTGTCTTGAGGCTCTCTTCAACACAGCCTTTTTCATTATTGTCATACTTTTTGATGGTAAAATAATGAATAACTGGGTTTAACACAAAAATTTTCAATTTTAGAGCTGGGACTTGGACAAGCATACATCATTTCCTTTTTCTCCAATTCTCCCCTACATTTCCCCTAGCCCTAGCACTTATGGGAATTCGGAATTCAAATGCATTTCCCGGTGTACACTTTTAATCCTGCTCACCACTTCATTGCTTGCCATAACTCATCGACATCATCCGTTATATCGGTCTTAGCATGTGTCTCCTTACATACATCTACACATCTCTTCCACGTTCAAGTTTCTCTTCCAGAGACCATAAGCTGAACCTCCATCGCAGAAATGCTAATTGTTTCGAGTTCGGTGATTTATCAACTTCTCTCAGATACTGTAAGAAAAGGAAGTGGAGCTTTCACTCATAGAGTAAGAAAAAGAAGAAGCAGTTGTGGAAATCGGAAAAAATTATGAATCTGTATAAGTTAAAGATGATTCCACTCACACCTTAGATTACCTTGCAATGAAAACTGAAGACGATCATAAAAAATTGAGCGCACATCTCTTTCTAGTTGCGATGAATATAAGTCAATTTTCACCAAAAGGGATCTGAATTTCATCAGGTTGTGTCGTTAACACAGTGGGTTCAATCACATGATCCTTTCAAATCAATGAAGTATTGCAACGTGTTCCGTTGGAAATAACATAAGTTTTGAAAGGGTGTTCCTTTACCTACGTAATAAAATTGACTAGTTGCCAGGTTTCTGCCAAATTATTCCTCATCATATTTTTCATCAGGTTTATAACATTACAGTTTATCAGAGCATACAATAAATTATTACTTAAATTATCTTTGAAACAGGAAATGAACAAATGGCAAACCATTAAATCCTTAACATTCTCATCGATGAAACTTGTTCCCCCAATGCATCATATTCATGTCTCATCGATATTAGCCGTGTGTTGTTAGCAGAGCTGCAATGCTAACAGATTTAGAATTGCGTTTACTGAACTGTGTGCTGCCCTACTTGCAGGCAGCGATTTTCGTATGCTGTAAGTTGTCCTCAAATTTTAGTCTTTCCGACAGAAATCCTTGGAAAACCAATTCTAAAAATCAAACAATCGGTTACTACAATACCTGTTCATTAGCATCCCTTTCACGTCAAAAAAAAATACGTTCTGGGTCGTAATTCGAAGCGTGGATACAAGCAATACCTGCATTTTTTCCTTTTGTTGGACATTATTTGGTACAATTGGAACAGATTACAATGAGTAAAGAGTTAAATTCAATTGGCATGCTATTTAAGTATTCCGTTGAACATTATTGTGGTATAGGTTTTTTATCAATTTATATCGTACAATAGATTATCTTGAATTATGAATGAAAGATAAAGCGGAGTACATCTACTGAAATGAAATGATGCAAGTTATAGTTATAATTCTTTTGTGCTATTATCAAGATATAATAAAAGGTTCCCATTACACTGGGAAACACTTTTTCAGTAACTTTGAGTTGCCTTGGATATTTTAACTGATTCTGAAGGAATTTTATGCGCTAATTACACATCGAAAATTAGTTTTTCTCTGCAAGTTCTAGTTTGTGTGCAATTATAGGTTAATGAAATTGTACAAATTGTACTTGCGTAAACCATGTATCAGCCTTTTCACGTCTGTATTTATAAATGGCTTCTAATGTTTTTATCATTCTTCGATTGTTTTAGTTCAAATATGGCTTCCAAAGAGAGATATCATTGCAGAAACAAGCCTGATGCCTTCTGTTACATATCTGAATGCTACACACTCAATCGTAAGAGACGTAACATATCCTCGTTCGTCAAGCGTGCCTACAAGGCATATTTTGAAGTTCGTCTTAGTGATCAAGATAAGCAATGATCTCCTCATCTCGTTTGCCAAAATTGTGACGAAATATTTCGAGGCTGGACCAAAGAAAAACGCAAAAGTCTGCCTTTTGGAGTTCCAATGATTTGGCACGAACCCACCAACCATGTAACTGACGGTTATTTTCTGCATGGCAAACACTTCGGGTGTTGGGAGTTAAAACCGACATAAGATTACGTATCCGAACATTCCCTCACCTATTTGGCCTGCTCCGCACTCTGAAGAAGTTCCTATTCCAGTTTTCAAACACTTTCCTTCGTAGTGCCCTACCTTAGTTGCCCCTCGATTCTAATCCATTCATTTATGTGTTCAATAATCTTAAGATGTATTAATGTAAATTTAATCAATAAGAAGTTCCGACATCTCTGCGTATCACCGATACCTACCGGAGGAGAAGTATAAGTAAGACCGTTACTTCAGTTGCCGCAATGGAACTCAAAGACCGAAGTAGCTACAACACGTCACCTTCATTGTACGATAAAGGCATTAGACATGATACAAGCGAACAAGGCAGTTGATACAGTGAACTGTCAGAAAAGTGTTCACAATCGGAGAACTGTTCTTCAGCCACTGACCTTTCATCCCCAAACCCTCTTCCACAGGCTGATCTGCATGATTTATTACGGGATTTAGGTCTTTCAAAAAAAAGCATCAAAGATTTTGGCATAAAAATTACTAGGGAGAAATCTTGTTGATCACTCTGTTAAAATATCATATTTCAAAAAGCGTGACCAGCTTTCTGTAACCTTCTTTTAGAAGACTGACAGTTTGTTTACTGCCATGACATCCCAGGGCTTCTCAAAGAACTGGGTGCACCTTGCTCTACGCCTTTTTCACTTCAAATTAATCCAAGTCAAGTTCAATTTAATCCAAGTCAAGTTCAATTTAATCCGATTCAAGTTCAATTTAATCCAAGTCATGTTCAATTTAATCCAAATCAAGTTCAATTTAATCTAAGTCAAGTTCAAATTAATCCAAGTCAAATTAAAATTAATCCAAGTCAAGTTCAATTTAATCCAAGTCTAATTAAAATTAATAACAGTCAAATTTAACATACATATATAGGAATACATTTGGATTTTATGTATATAATGTTGTATTCTGTACTATCGGTTTTAAACTAATTTTAAAGATGCCTTTTTCAGTATCTTATGTACCGATTTCTCTAATATGGGAGTTTAGAAGAAAAGTGTTTCTCATTGAATTTGGATCAGCGGTTCCCTCAAGATGGATCTCTACAACCAATCAACGGACTATGAAACAAGTGAAGATGAACAAGAAAATCTACGCGCAGGAGTAAGAAGAGGAGTAAAGAGAGGAAAATACAAGAAAACACGATAAGAAAAATGCAGAGTGATAGATGCTGCATTGAAAGATGAAGATTAGAGAGCAGTGGCAACATTTGTCTTGCTAATGCAGGACTGTATCTGTGTAGTAATGTACTCATATAAATTGTAATCAAACGGAATCGTACATGAGCACTCTGTGAACCGCATTTGTATTTTTTTTTAAAGAAAAAATATACATATCGTCCGGTAGTAATCTTTTGTATTTGCATGTATATGATTTCATGTATATATATATATATATATATATATATATAAATATAAATATATATGTGATAAAGTGGAATTTCACGTACATAAATATTTTTAACTGTAAATAAATCCTCTAAACTATGTGTTTGTGAAACAAAAAATTACCTTTTGATCATAAATGTTTGAATGTATGCACACTGTCATCAATGTAGAATTTTGAAACAACTTATTAAATGAGGAGTATAATACGAAGTTTTTATAATTGACTTGCATCTTTTGCACCGCTCAAAGATATGAGTCACACTCTGCCTCCTGATACTGGATACCTACCACATTTTACGACAGCTTGTTTTTACATTGCAGAAATTTTTTGCATTCCTTGCTAAAAGGAAAAACGACTGTCTTGCTCATCACATCCAATAGATACATATTTAACACAAAAAAGCTCATATTAACAAGTGATTATGTCAATTGATAACTCAACTTAGGGTTCGATTAATTTGAATATGACTCGGATTAATTTGAACTTGACTTTGATTAATTTGAACTTGACTTGGATTAAATTGAACTTGACTTTGATTGATTTGAACTTGACTTGGATTAATTTGAACTTGACTTGGATTAAATTGAAGTGAAAAGGTGTAGTCTTGCTGAATGAAGGCTCTCTTAAGACAGTTTGAAAGGCAGTCTAAAGTATATTCTTTTACATAATGGTAATGTTTATGGAGCAGTACCTGTCGGTCACTCAGTGTATTTGCAGAAAAACTATGATGATATCAGAATGGCCATGGACTTATTGAAGTATCATGAGCACAATAGGATCATTTATGTGGACATAAAGATGGCCAACTTTCTTCTTGGACAAGAGAAAGGTTTCACCACGTTTCCATGTTTTCTCTTTATGTGGGACAACCGAGCACGAGACTTGCATTGGGTCCAGAAGAACTGATCTATTCGTAACACACTTGAAGCAGGCATGCCAAATATCATACAAGACCCAATAGTCAGCAGAGATAAGATCATCTTCCCTCCTCATAAGATCATTTTTCCTGCGAGCAATTGTATTTCATCCTTTAAAACAATAAACAGCTAATATCTCAAAACCCCGAATTTTTTCGGAAAGTTTCATAGAAGAAAAAGTGTTTATTTGGTTATTTTCAATTTTGTGTGCAGTTTTGTACCCCTTGTTCTGAAACACCCTGTATATATGTATATAGATACAGTATGTGTGCGTGTGTGTTATAAATAATTTCATTTAGGCCTCTTTGTGATGTTCCGGCTCACAGTTGAGGAAGAGATATAATCGCCTGCGAAAAGTAGGGATTTCACATACGATGTTCAACTGTCTCGTTAAAGAAAATGAAAAATGAATCGAGCATATCCTGTCAAAAGATGAGAGCATTGTACAGCTGACTTAGCACCACATCAGGTGTGGTTATAAGCGTTTGTTTAGTTGGTGCTGAGTCTCCCTTGACCATCCGTACCTACATGGTGACACTGGATGGAACTGTCGCGGACAATCTGAAAACCTTCACAAATTGGCTGTCTGAGGAGTTATTTGTTCCGCATCACTATTGCTTCAACTGTAAATACCCTACCGAAGCAACCGCAACATAGAATTTATTCACACTCACTTACAAACAGCGTGAATGTTTGAGTGCTACCGAGAGATCTTTCTTTACTTTTGCTATAAGCCCTTTGAGAGGAAAGCTATCATATAAATGTTTAAGCACGATCGTATTAAGCCTTGAATCAAAGCTAAGATGTAAGTGTTCGTATTTTTCGATTTTTTCTTAGAAGTTTCTTTGAAACTTCAACTCTAAGGAATTACTTTTTAGGGCCGAAACACCAGAGTTAATAATGTAGTCCATCTTTGGAACGCAATCTTAGAGAAAAGACACCTTTTACGCTGTAACTTCCACCTTGGTCGGTTGAGTGCTGTAAAAAAGAGCCAAGACAAATTCTGAATGGTATAGCGTTAACGTCAAAATCCCCACCCAAAGGAATTCACTGAAAATTTTTATCTCAGTGGATTTGTTTTCTGTGTTGCTTACTGCAATTTTGGTTTAAAAGAGAAAAATGATTCAACGGTAATTAGAAATGCGAAGGAATTTTTCATCGACGATTCAATTCGTCTAGAAAAATTATAAGACAAAATCAACTACGTAGCCATTCGGTCTTTCACTGAAAATTTCTGAATTAATTGAAACCGAATAGCTTAATTAACATATTGTGTAATTAACCCCTTAATTAAGCTAACAAACAGAAAATATGACAACCAAAACTTTGTTTAGCCACAATTGTGTAGAATAACTAAGCTAAGGGCAAAATATTGCTAACTTGTTTTGGCGCAGGCGAATAAGGATGATTTTCTGATCTCACGTACCTATGGATTTTTTAAAGCTTTTGGCAGCATCTGCCCATTGGGTTTTACACGCTGTTGAGCCTTAACCCTGGTTAGAAAATGTGCACTTAATAAATTGAAAACTTATTGGGCAATAGTTGCCACTGGGCGAATGTTTGAAAATAACTGCACACATTCTAAATTTTGTTCACCCAGAAATGCTCCTTTCACGATGCGAACAGAATTAATGAATACCCTTATGAGCTTATTCAAATAAAATGATCCATTTGCGCGAAAATCGGTTCACATGGATGGCCTATGGCCATCCATGTGGATGATCAAGAAGCTAAGCATGGATGATCAAGAAGCTAAGCAATGAAAGCGCAGAAGCCTTTTGGCAACTGTATCTGTACTTGCTCCTTGGCTTTTGACCAAAGTATCTACCACCATTTCTTTTGTTTTCTAGAGGATGAAAACAAATCATTGAATATGTGAGAAATATCTCAATGTTTTACATGTACTATTTTTTAATTTTAATTTAAATGACTTTTACTCAATTGGATAAAATTAATTAGATAACGACAAATTTAGCTAGTTTAAGCTTAGAAATTTGTAGTATTAAACACCTTCCCTTTTTTAAATAAGATAGAAGGCGAAATGAAAGAAAGGTATGAAGAAATAAGATAATTTAAATTGCTGTATAGAGTTGCTGAGGCCGAGTGCACACGGCCCGTCAAAAACGTATGATAATGTTCGACAAATCACATGACACACGCTCCTATTTCCTAACAATACACGTGATATTCATTCCGCCTCTGAATTTGATGGATTAATTTACCGAAAACTGCGAAGTTGATGAAGCTTAATTGTATCTCAGATACGCTCTTCACTCACTTTCTGCTGGTGGGTGTGACGGATGGACAGACGGACGGACCAGGCTCCTTAATTAATATAGATAGATTTTGGATTTTCTCCCTGTGTTTACTGAGTCAGGCTCCCCAGTTTTTTGCGTCCAAGAATATTTGATTGAATCATTAAAGATATGAGTTGGTTCACTTTCTCTCTCGCACTAAAATGCTTGAGACTTCGCATATATGCCACTTTTCAGTAGTCTTTTCATGTTCTGTGTTCAAATTTGTTCGTGATGAAATGAAAATATTTGGCTAAAGGATTCAAGTTAGTTTTTCCTAAAAATTTATTTGAGCGCTATGATTTGCGGGCACCAGACAGGGTCTTGTATGTTCAATGTTCAGGAAGTATTTATGTAAGAATGTTTTAGTTCAATTTAATTCACTGCATTTTTTCTTTTCAGATTCTACACACCAATGTATGTATCAAGTATCGGTTTTGTAATCGAAGTAACTTCAAGGTGTAAATGAAAAAATTCAGTGAAATTTGGAAACGCAAGATGAAAAACCACATTAAAATGAATGGGGGTTGTTTTTCAAGGAAATGATCAGATTCAGCCACCGCAATGGCGTTGGTTATAGCAACCTATACTTGACACCTTTCTGCTTTCATTTGCAAGTTTGATTTAAAACACTGTCCTAATAATTTTTTCTACTCTTTACATGTAGAAGAAAATTTACAGAACGCCGCAGGGAAACATTTTTTTCCTTAAAAATTTTTCCGTTGCAAATGCTCATCATGGATCAATATCGGAAAGAAACTCGGTCGTTGTACAGAAAAATAGGCCTTTTATGGGCCTGCCATTCATCATCAACCATCTAACGGATTTCGAATGGACTGAAGTGCAAACAATTTTTGCATTTACCTGAAATTTTCCAGGAATATTAGCTTTTCATCTATGGTTTCACTTTGAAAGAAGATTTTCGGGTAAAACTGGAGAACAAATATCTAGTTTCACTCAGTAGATTGTAATGTACTAGTCTAATGTACTAGTGTACTATGTAGTATGTGCAGTCATTCCATCAAAAGTCTAGTACCAAACATTATACATCAAATTAATTGCCCATTGTCTCAGCTTATGTTCTTTTCATTGTGTACGTGAGAGTTTCATTGTTTGTAAAAGTAAGTGTGGGCAGTAGAATGTGTTTCAATATGGACGGTCTGATCGCACCCGATGCCAGCCTCTGGACAACAGGCGAGCTTTGGCCAGACAGGCGAACTTCATACGTTTGTGCACTGATAAAACAGTTCGTTCTCTTGCTCAGGTTTACCGCGATTAAAGTACCTAATGCAGGAAATAGGTAATTGTTTACTGTAAATTTTCGCCTTTGAGATGCTGTTTAAACCAATTTCAAATTTCCAAATGGATCCAATAGTCAGTGATGTACCACAAAATGACGGTTTTCTATGCTTCGGAAGTTGCGGTAATGAACTAAATCTATTAACAAACGTCATGGTCTCATGGGCTTGACCATTTTTTGCACAGTGATTCAAGGTGCATCACCGTCATAAGTTCTAAAGCTAAGCCGTTCTTTCACAGTAATTCAGGATAGATCACGGCTTTTCTTATTTTTTGTATCATATGGGTTTTTCTTCTTTCCACTGTGGGTCAGGAAAAATGGCAGGTTTTTTGTTTTTTAAGCAAATCTTTTTTTCCCAGAGTGATGGCTTAGTGATATCGGTTTACCTCAGTTTTTAGACCACAGATTTGATCGCTTTTCAGTGGATTTTTCTGCAGTGGAGTAGATGTGAATTTTATCATGACATTTTTCGGTAATTTTTTAGAGTATATATATACCACGATCCCTGAGGACCGAATCCTACCGTACCCTGAATCTTTACTAAAATTACTGCGTTTATTATGCCTTTAACGCACTCAAACAATGAAGCAGATGCGCCTCAGATATTCTTCATTCGTTTTGGTTGAAAGTGTATGCCATTGAGTACAACTTTGTAACATAACTATGGCCCAAAAATCTGTTATTGTGGCCTAAACTTCAAATTATCGAGCGATATTTCCTTATGCTTTCTTGGTATTCGTCTAACGATAAATGAATTGTACTTTTTTCCAATATTAAGTTACGACATGGCACGCTTTATTTTTAGTAAATAAATAGAAGTTGTAATGGCCATTTATCAGTCTGAGAAAGACGTGGGACGCTTAGGTGAATAAATATTCACTGAAAACAATTTTTCAAGTGAATTCATACGTATTTCTTTCTAAATTAGAACGCAAGACTTGTGTGGTGCTTCAAGAATTTATTATTGAAAAGATAAAACATGTTGGTTGCTAAGGCTTGATTTTAGCTAAAGTATGAGAAATAGTTGATAAACGATGAGTAGAAAAACACCTTTGTGTGAACTAAAGATAGTCATAAAGAATAATATCATTAGGGAGATATTTTGCACATAGTATGAATAATGCAGAGTATAGAGAGGGACTCCAATCAGGGTTGTGCATGGTACATTGTAAACTGTGTGTAGATTGTGTATTTTGACTCTTAAATGAAAATTAAATGAGTCCATTTGGTTCTTCACATTTTGAATATTTCATTAGAAATGCACTGATTAGGTATATTGATCAGACTTATTCTATTGTACTAAGTGGTTATCATAGTTCTTAATCGTTTAGCATGTATTTGTTTCAGGCATCCTTTTGTTTGGAATGGCATAGTTTTCTCGGTACCACCAGGAAAAAAATATTCCTCCAGAGACGGCATAATGTGTAGCACAGTTTATTGGAATCAAATTGAAGACGCAACAATTTGATAATTTTAATTTTGGTTTATATAATCTGGAAAAACGGGAAAACCCTCAAATACAACAGACAAGGTTTGATTCAGATATTCCATCAACTGTCATTGTAATATTTTTTGAATTGCATACAGCCTTGATTGACACCTGCATGTAGTTCAACCGTTCTTGGACGTTATCATGTGTTAATTCAAAGTCTAAATAAAGTCAGAGGTTGAAATACTGACCTTCACGCTCAGTAAGATGGAAGTCTATTCCGCATTGTGCAAAAGCGCAGCATTGTTGTTTATCCAGCAGGATCAGCAGCGCGAGCGACGCGTGAGTTTGCACGCAAAATAACTCGCTGATCCTATATTTCTGTTGTAACGAGACTAACCTTAAAAAAATTGACAGAATAACATTATTCAGCATAAATTGTATGATTGAGTTCATCTGCGATCAGTTGGAAGTACTTTTTATATTAGTCTACTTTTAAGCGAGTCGCTCAGCCATCATCGAGTCTTGAGATGACGATGAAACGTTCACTCGTTTGCAGTTGCATGACGAGGGTGTTTTGTAATAATTGTCCGATTAACACAAATGGCCCCAACTCATTATTTCAGTATAACTTTTCAAATCAGGGGATCACTTTAAAGAGGCCAGTTATTCAAAATTTTTCTGCGTGTGAATTACAAAAACGCGTTTTAATTTAATATTGATCAGCAGCAAACAGAAACCATTTTCTAGTCACAGTATACCATGAATCATGACGTTATTATGGTATTAGTTTTAACTGTATTTCATTTTCATAGACGTCATCCACAGTTCAAGGCTCTAAATTGAATTTGCATAGGAAAATAATTATTTCTATTCTGTATTCCGTTTACAGTGCTAATCTAGAAGCTCGTGCAACATTTAGCATCAGACCTGAGCCAGGATTCGGTGCGGATATTAATGGTCGTCCCTCGTATTTCTGTCGCGTTTTAGATCGTGATTAATGAAACTCACCACGAATTAGACGAATGGGGCAAAGCCAAGTAACGAAAATGAAATTTCATTTCGGACTTCCTGAACTACAATTTGATTTGAAACAACGATTTATCTTACTCAGAAATCTAATAATAGTTTCTGTACAAACTTTGCGCCTTGTTAAAACAACGCACGATGACACGGTTATTCGTGATTGATAACGACTTATACACGCTGAAGAATACTTTTGAGCGAGCATCTCGATTTTCCGAAAATTATTATAAAACAAAGAACATTATTTTTGAGACTAAATCAGTGACGTTTATTTATTTGCACACCTCCCATTAGAATCAGGGAGATATCCTTTCAAAATTCATGGTATTTAATGAATTTTTTCCCGGAGCACTTATGGTGTCAAATTGGGCTTGAAACGGGCGAAACTTGCTCACTAACGGTATTTCAACACATGTAATTAAAGGCTTCAAGTCAAACAAACACTGAAACTTCTTACGGATTCTTCCTGCTGAGGGAAAAATGTTTTGATCTACATCACAATTTTTGAAATACATTACGATATAGCGAGTTTTCATCGCATCAACAATGCTACAGATTGACGAAAATGCATTCAGATATATCTTCAGCGTACCAGATATCAATATACAGGGCCTTTTGGATTAATCCGTAGAATATTCACTTTCATGCTTCAATCTGATTGACCCAATGAAAAAGTAACTTGGAACTAATAAATTTTGACAATTTCTTTACCTGGCCGGAGGGTAAGAAAAGTTTTATTCGACACAACCTTCTCATATATACGACGACTTCTACCCGCTTTCGAAGGCTGGACGCGGCGCAGATAACTTCTGCCATTTCCATCGACCTAACGGCCTTTTTGATGGCTTTCTCAAGGGCTGTGACGCTGCTGTGGGGCTCCGCACAAGCTTTGGCCTCATTCTGGAATTCAATGGGTCAGGTCACGTGAGTTGAAAGGCCAAAATACATTTTTCAAATTCGCACACCTAGCATCGTAAATCATCCGGTATACTCGCTGTGTGGGCGGGAACCGTGTCCTGTTGGAACAAGAATTTCTTATTTGAAGCCTTTGCCATCACCCCTAGAATATTCTATTTGCAAGATGCTGCAGAAGGGTTCGGTTTTCACTTTTTTATCGATAATGACTCTGTTGGATTGGCTTTGGCGCACAGTTCGTGGAGGCACGAACTGTGCGCAGAACGTCATGTCAGCTGCTGAAGGCCGTCCACACTATCAATCTTTCGGCCGAATCTCTTACTTTTCGGCTGTCCGCGAACAGGAACACAGATGGAAAACTGTTATATTTTGGTGTGTTTGTGTTTTCGAAACTGATGGAAAACCACGAAATCACACTTTCGTTAAAACGGCGAACACTCGCTTGTTTATGTTTTGTTGATGATGTTTTTGCTCGTAAATTTTTGGCTTCTACGTCTTTTTTCTTATTTTATCGTCTTTGTTGTGTTTTTCGTAAGTTCCGAGGTAGGACTTCTAAATCACTGCGTCGTCAGCCCCTTCATACATGCACTGACTCTCGCCGTAACGTTTTTGCTCCCAAATGCATGCAATGTGCCTGTAAATACACTTGAATGAGCAGCGTCGAATGCTTTATATGAATGTAAAGTTACTGGGCTTATAAAAAGCCTGCTACGATTTGAATGGGGGCCTTGCACGCTGATCGCAGTGTAATCAACTCGCTGTTAGCAAGCATTGATTAGTCGTCATGTGAGCCAATGATGGTTTTCATTTAAAACTTTACATTGGTCCATATTCATGGTTATATCAATCGCAAACGTTCATACGCTCCATCATTTTTCTGCTGGACTTACTTTTGGTTTTGTTTTGATACAGGGTGAAACGTATGTCTTACGCATTGCCTTAAATCAATTTCATAAAGGCGTTTTGTTACTTCTTTATGAGGTGTCTGGCAGCAGACTACTCGGGTATCAATTGCTAATATGAACTTCTCACGTTACATGCTCTAGTGTATCTAATAAACCAAGAAGCAGCGCCTTGATTTTCACATCTGTGTTTGAAGTTATGAAATCTCTCATGGAATAATACTACAGCAGCCAGCAATACCTTCACCTTTCAGTAATTTTTGGTAAGAACTTTCAAGGGGATGGAAGGCTAAATTTCGTGCCACCTTTAATAATAATGGAAGGTTGATGATGACAGTAAACGTAGAGAAATATGTATTGTACCAGACAGTCCAGTTTGCTCCTTTTTGACATTTTTGTTCTCGAAAAGCTAACACTTGCACAAATCTTGTTTTTTTCCGGTTTCGCTTGAGAAAACCTGCTCTATTAGCCACCCAATCGAGAAGCGATATTAGAAGAAAAGAAGGGGGAAGAGACCTCTTCAATACTGAGGAATGCATTGGGTAGCATTTCTCGTGTAGTTCACATCAATTTCAATGTTTATTAGACTCATTTTTTGTATTACAGTATCAGCCCAACTAACGCTACAAGGCTCGGTGTTTTTCAGAGGGGAATAAATTATCCAAGATGAATTGATTTCCGCCAGATATGAAACTAACGTAACTCATACGAAAGTAATTGAACGTAAAAGAATGAAGCTGCATTGAATTCTTTTTTCTCATTCGGTCTCTAGGAGGATTTACTATTCAAAGACAATAAGTTCTTAATCTGACACAGTAAAATTCCGATACAATGTCGCATTGTGGCTTCCAGCCTCAAACCATGCAGGAGGATAGCTCGATCTGCATAACGGCACACGGAAAATTTGTCATAAGTTTTGAAGTTCTTGTGTTTGTAGATGTGTTTTGTGAGACACAAAGAAATATTTTCCAACCGAACTAAAACGCTTAACGTATTGGATTCCGCTACGTTTTGTCTTCATGATAAAACCTTCTATCACATATATTAGACGTTGCAGGGGCAAGGCTTGCAATGATGCACCTTAAAGAACATCATTTAGGATTCATTTATTTAGTGTGTTTCTAAATCGAAACCGACATGTGTGAAATTTTTTGTCAGTGTTTTCGACAAAATTTCATTGTTGATGACACTAGAGGGTAGACGCAGACGAAAGCTCGAATTTTGAAATGCTTTCTGATTGTAAATTGTCATTTAACATATATTTAACATAATGTGATTATGTCAAGGTTTGTTTTGAACTTTTTGAACTTGTGATTTCTGCTGTGTGCTAGGAAACGAGCGTTACCACTTCAGGCTAATTCTAGTAACGAACGCAAAATTCTCAGAAAATTTGTGCCGGATTTTGAGCGTTCTCTTCCGATACTAGCAATTCCAAGGTTACGCCATGAGTATTTGGCAGTAATATCCTAGTCTCAGAGTACATTTTTCTAAAGTAACGTAGGTACATCTGTTTTCGTTAATTTTTTAGTATTTTTTGATGCTTACGAGACGAAATGTTATCATTTACGACCCTATTTAAATGAGAAAAAAGTGAACAAAAATGGTTTCGTGAAGAAAAACGTAGTCTGCACTGAGCAGAGAAACATAAAACAACAGAAACGTGATCTACTCGCACCCAATCTCAACAAATGCTATTGTTCGCCTTCAAAAAGTCGCATTTCACAAAAAATAAAGGGAAAGATTCGGCCGATTTACGTAGGTCGAAAGAGTGACCAGTTCCCCTTAAATGATGAACTATTAAAACCATAAAAGTCATCAGGTAGCCGTGGCAATCGTAATAAAAATGAAAGAGCAAGATAAGCTACTTTAATCATATCATTATTTAAGGTAAATAATCGAATAAAACCTAATTTCAAACGTTTCGGCCACAGGCCATCATCAGTGAAAAGAAATCTGAAAAGTACAAAGAAAAGGTAAAAATAGACTATTTTACAATGACAAATCTAAAAACAAGCTATAAAATGACGTTAATTGCAATTATCTATTTACTATGGCCAAAGGAAATGAACTAAGAGTGTTGTTTAAACCTGGCTTAAGTTTAAAAATGTACAAGGACTCTAAAATGCGCAAATATGTATTAAACTGTGATTTTGCTAAGATTGAAAACTGATTGATTAAAATTGGATTATCGCACTCGTCAGAGTGCTCTCGAACGGCGGAAAATGGGGCTTTGATAAAATTGACCCTGTTCTAAAGCTCCTACCAGAATGCTCGCAAACTCGAGTGCGTAGAGTACGGGATGTACATCCAATGTACTCTGATGCACAACGTGCACAACTAAACTTATAAACAAGAGTAGCTTGCATTCCGGCAGGAAGCTTACCTTTATAATTAAAAAATGACGATATCCTAAAGTTGTTCTCACTTTGTCCGTGGTCTTTTAAGATTAATAGTGTCACAACGTTGATTTCTCGCGCCTTTAAAATATGTACCAATTTCCATTTCTTACAACAAGAATTTGATTTTTTAATATCTTTTTTAAAAACAATGGCTACTCCGTGAGTTGCATAGATTCAAAAATACGTTTATTCCTCGATTGATTCTATGACAACGGATCTGAAGTTGGCAACATCGACCCCGCCCATAGGACTGCATTTGTATCTCTTCCTTACTTTGGTGCGCAGTCTGAAAAGTTGAAGAAAGAATTGGCTGGTGTGTTGTCGAAGTATTTTTCTGATGTGAATTTTAGAATTGTATTGGTGAACAACTTTAGGATATCGTCATTTTTGTAATTATAAAGATAAGCTTCCTGCCGGAATGCAAGCTACTCTTGTTTATAAGTTTAGTTGTGCACGTTGTGCATCAGAGTACATTGGAGGTACATCCCGTACTCTACGCACTCGAGTTTGCGAGCATTCTGGTAGGAGCTTTAGAACAGGGTCAATTTTATCAAAGCCCCATTTTCTGCCGTTCGAGAGCGCTCTGACGAGTGCGATAATCCAATTTCCATCAATCAGTTTTCAATCTTAGCAAAATCACAGTTTAATACAGATATGCGCATTTTAGAGTCCTTGTACATTTTTAAACTTAAGCCAGGTTTAAACACTCTTAGTTCATTTCCTTTGGCCATAGTAAATAGATAATTGCAATAAACGTCATTTTATAGCTTGTTTTTAGATTTGTCATTGTAAAATAGTCTACTTTTACCTTTTACTTTGTACTTTTCAGATTTCTTTTCACTGATGATGGCCTGTGGCCGAAACGTTTGATGTTAGGTTTTATTCGAACTATTAAAACATTTTGTAATGACAATTTTTTGAAGTGTGAAATGAATTAATTTGGTTTCTGTAACTTCAAGTTGAAAATTTACTCGAATTTCTAACGATATGAAATCATTTGAATGTGTATTCCTTGACACAACTTTTGTGATCTTGAGAGACCACAGGTCTCTCAAGATCACAAATTATTATTTATTTTAGTTATTTATATTAGTTATTTTGCCACAGGTCTTTTAACACTAAATGCACTATAACGTTAGCGGTACAACTACTTTAGCATAATTGCACTGTTTTTAGGTTGTATCACACTGAATTAACACGTACTGAAATTAAAATATAGGTTTAGCGTTACATTCAGAAATTCGAACGTTTAACCATCAAAGAAAAATCTCGAAAATTTTTGAAACGTCTTTTGATTTTCACAACTAATTTTCAAGATGTACAGAATAATGCGTTTGCACACAGTATAAAGCCCTCGTACATCAAGCAGAAAAGCAATTTCTTATATACAGAGTTTCAGTTTCGAACGCAGTCAATCCCTGTGTTACACGACACTGTTTTATCCGAGCCTCATCTAGTTAAAAGTAAGTTTCAAATACTTAAATAAAACGCAATGCTGGATTCAAATGGCATAGAACGTGGAGTAATTTTACATGCGCAAGTTGAGGTTCGCATTCGATGATGTCGAGGAACTCGAGGTTAATGCGTAACATTCTCTTTCTTTCGATATATATGTAAGTAGATTAATTTTCTTTACTAAAGATTCAATTTTGTCCATCATAAATATCTGCTTAGTTAACGAAACTTTGTACATTACTAAGATTATCCAATGAGTAAAATCAATAAAGTTTTTTAAATTAGACTTTCCCATCCCTAATACACGCAACAAATACAAGAACAGCTGTTATTGCTATTTAATGGATGTTCCACTGTGAGACATCATTGAAAAATTCCATTCTTCTGACTATTTATGTGAGTTGATACGTCAATAAACTGTTTGAACTCTTTATTTTATCAGTGGTCACTTTTTTATTTTTCATCGACTTGTCGAACTTTTCAAAATTTCAAACACTGAAGAAGTTCTTCCTCACTGACAATAGCTAAACCTTCACTTCGGAGCTCAGTGAAACGCGCCTTTAAACTCTATTTATAGATCACGGCTTAGAACATATCCTTTCTGTGTGAACGCCATTTATGACAAAATTATCGTATACGTAGTTCCATCCTAAGAGCTTCTAATGCTAACATTGTATTTGGTCCATGAGGAAATACGATTAACTGATTTTTCAAAGATGTTACCGCTGAGCAGATCTTGCAGTTACTTACATGTAACAAAAGTTGAAGATTTTACTACAATTTTATGCGTACGTCACATGTGCCGATCAAAATGTAGAAATTGGTTTCTGCACCTTAGTTTTGAATATTGGTCAAATTCAAAACAATGAGTAAAGAAAATGAGTGGTAAGTCGACGGAACGCAGATGCACATTACAGTTTCGAATTACAAGTCCACACACAAGGATCTAACTCCTTATTTGCAAAATACTGTCACAATATTCCAAAAGTTCACAAAGGGATTCAACGAGCCGAAAACCTTGATGGCTTTTAATTAACTCCCACGGCAGTCGCAGAATCGCTCGATCCTCTACGATAACGAACTTGCACGTCAGGTGGTGCAGCAGCTCTGCCCTCAGCCCTGTAGATGATCTGATCACTCGAGATGGAGCAAGATAAAAAGAGGAAATCAGTCTCGGATAAAGAAAATGAAAAAGCTGTTAATAAAAAATCTCTCAATCATTATATAGAGATCAACAAAACTATTTCTGGGGCTTAATTTTCAAGATACACAGTGAAATGACACAAGTTGAAAAAAAGCTTTTGCGCAAAATATGTCTCTGATATCGAGTTAAGCTCTGATATCGCCTGCCCATTGGCAGGCGAGAGTTTCTGCTCGAGCGTTATCGATCTAGGCCCAACTAAAATCACAACTTTGATTAATGTAAAATTAGGAAAGAAAACAAGCTGGATTTTGAGTGCAGGTAGCTGGAGTTTGGGAGGAGCTAGCAGGTGGAGGTTAGTCTCATTAACTTCCTTTTGAAACAAAAGTTTAGTTATCCCAGACCGTCGGATCCTTGAACTCATCACCCGGAATTTCGTGAGCTCATCACTGCAGCGTTTTCGCATGCATTCTAATGTTTCTCATCGTGGGCAGAGTCTATCTCATAACAACTTCCTTTTGAGGGTTCAGCATTTTTGTAGAGCAGCTTTTAGAACAATGAAGATAAGATTGGGCCCCCTGAAAAGCAAGGATGTCTTCAAACATTGAGGCTGTTCGAATAGCGTAAAACGAAATGAAGCGCTATGAATTCAATTATTCGTTATTCTCAAGCTCTATAGAACTCTGACATTGTTTCAGTATTTCAAATTTGAACTTACATCCGAATAAAATTATATGATAGTAGTTAAAAAAATTTATGTCATAAATTTTATTATAAGGTCAGCTTTTGCAAAAACCTTATTAGGAATGATCAATGAAGACCATGTATTGATTGTGCTGATCTCGGATGAAACCTAATTTGCCTTGTTACTTTGAAGATTGTGCAAATAAACAAAAATTCAGTTGGTAGACAAGAGCAACAACGATCTCGGTAAAGCAAAAAGATAACCGTCTGTGCTGATGTAATCCGAAAAATACAGGTAGAAGGACCATATTTATCTTACAAAAATGGCCATACTACGATGTTTAATTCTGAGGCTTGCATTACCAAAATCCTTGGCTCCCTCTTTCCAGAGTTACGTCACAGCTGATTTTCTTCTTACTAGGCTTGGTTTCAAAAGGATTGGGCAATCGCACACTCTTCACATGACTTGAGCTCAGTGAAGAAAATCATTTCCCTGGAAGTTATTTTGCTCCGAGGTGACATTCCATGGCCGTTACATTCTCCAGAATTGTCTTCCTGGGATTTTTATCTGTGGAAATACCTTGAGAAAGAAATTTATCCTGACAGGCCTTGGAAATTCACCGAACTACTGCACACTATTCTGAAAGAAATTCATTCGATCTTTCGACAAACCACGGAACGAGTGATGACTAACTCCTCCAAGCGAGTGGAGCTGTGAAGGAAAAATGGAAGTCGTCATTTAAGTAATGTTATTTATGTTTCACAACATTTTTTCTCAACTTCTCATTTACATTGTAAACTTTCATTCATCCACTTTCAGATGAGAAAAGTGAAAATTAAACAACTCGGAAATTAATTCGCTTGCTCAGTTATAAAATGTCTTCAGGTTACGCCGCTGTGCTCTGCGTGCGCATTCAAAACGTTCATTGTCTGAATACCATATTTTCGCTGATAAATACAAAAATAGTACAGAATATATATTTAGTTTTTTGAACACAAATATTTATAAGCGTGACTTTTCATTTTTAATATTATGCGTAATGAATCATGAGCAAGGGAGATATAGATTGAGGTGTCGCTTTTGTCAATTGGACTCCATTAAAACTTCTGAAAAATTTCCTACTGATAAGCACAGTCAAACAGTAGGAGGCAGTAGATTTATCTATAAAAGCTGGTTTACACTTAGTTACAAACTAATTGTGAAGATTAATTTAAAGTTTAGATTGAATAAATATTTAAAACGAGTGTGATCCACTGCATTCTTGAACAGGAGAATAGCTGGAAATTGTGCTTCGGACATAAGTAAGAACGATCCTCAGCGGGCGTCATCATAAAATGCAGAGCATGCAAATCGTGTTTTGAATGTGAGTCTGTAGCTTCATCCTGACAGGTGGCATATTATCATAAAGGTTGACGCTAATGTCAGCTCCTATGGTCACGGTAGTTAATCTGTGTCGCAGCTTAGCGCTTTCCTGCAACGAGCGTAAAAATTAATAAGAATATTACACGAGTAGATCTTTATCAGTAGAACGGGAAATATCATGTGAAAGAAGTGTGTTCAAACATCGACCTAAAGAGTAATTGATATCAGTGCTTGTGTAATTTTAAAAAACAAAATTAAGATAATTCTTCAAAACGGAATTTAATTGCTGCATCATGAAACTACCTGTGGATATATTGAAGGGAATGTAAAACTCCACGATCTCCATCATCCACGCACTCGTATTTGATTGCATCAGGAAAGCAAAGACCCAGTTTTTGGTATCCATAAATTTCTAAAGACCCTCGAATCCAGAAAGTATCTACATCTGCGCTCAGTTGAATTTACGCAACACTTGTTTTCCAAAGTTAAAGTCCTGGCCTCGAAATCACTGTACGTATTCGTAGTCTATTTTTGTATTCACTAGAAGTCGTTTACGTATTCTCAAAAATCTCGTTTTTCATCGGACGCGAGTAGTTTTGCAAAACTAAAAAGTCCCTCACCACCTCTCTCACAAAACATTGGAACTTGAGCACGCTGGCTTGTTAGCTTCTAAATGCTCCAATTCACCTTTTTGAGGAGCGACCTGCCCAGCTTTCTAGAATGAAGAGGTTTTATACTTTTACTTTCTCGTTCTTATTCAGTTTCTGAGAGCAGGACATCATCAATGATTAGTAATTAAATGAAGATGTTTTAATAATTTAAACAAATAATAATTGAAAAAAAGAAGAGTGAGTAGCGCACCCGTGCATACTCTAGTAGGAGTGAAATTCTCATTTCCATTTAATAATTTAAATTGATAAAGAATTTAATCTTGATAGCAGTACTATCACAAATGATAACACAATAATGTTACAAATGATACAAATGTTAATCATTCACTTACAGTAAAAGGTAACGATTTTCTCATATACATTTTTGCAGAAAGTAGTGAGGTACTTGTGCGTTCGTTTTACCTCATTGAAACGAATTGTCCTGACCCAAGTCTTAATTTCCGTTGCTGTACACACACACAAGTCAATTCCGGGTGTTGCTCAACTTATGAGGCTGGGGGCTATAAGTATTCGTTATTACTTTTCTATTCGTTTTCGCTTTACTACTGTTTTATTAAAGTTCATTTATATTCGTTATACTATACATTATAAGACAACATGTCACGATGTGTAAAATCAGGACTATAAGAAGCTATTTAGAGAAATACAGATCATCATCATTCACTACACGAGAAGTGCGAAGCTCGACTTACTGAACATCTACTGTCAGGTAAAATGAACAACAAATTTAAGTTAAAAAAAATTTCTAATTATAATCTTACAACCGGAACTGAAATTTCTTGGCTTATATCACGATATTCGGCGAGAAGAGTTTTTCCTTGCACCGGTTATAGCCTATGATGAAACAAATGTCATTTTTATCCAGTATACTAGTTCCATTAGATTTATTTGTCTTATGCGCACATTTAATAAATTTTCCACGACGGCATCCCATATTCGGCAAACCTATCAATCTAAACTTGAAAGATATACACTGAGAGGAGAAAACTGCCAACGGAGATTTTGCATCGAAATTTCGAAAACATCAAAAGCCATTATTTGGACACTGCGCCGCAGACATTATGTGATAAAAATTCCATATTTCGAGGTATTGAAACCATAACTCATGTGACAAATTAAATTATGAACAACAAGACGAAAACTTACGAGTAAGGTAATTTTCAGCACTTAGTATTCAATTTCGGAGCTGCAGTTATATATCATTGTCGGGAAACTTTTTACTGAATTTCTTCCTAAGTGAGGTTCAAAATTCCATCGGTATTTTGTATATTTTAATCAAACCTTTAAATTGATGACGGATCGTAATTTATCCATGTTTTACCTCACGTGGACGTTCACTGTAATTTTACTACGAAATTCACATCTGGAATAAATTAATCTAGTCTAGAACGTTGTCATGATATTGCTGTACAAGGCTTAGAATCTATTAGGAGCGCACTTCTTATTAATATCCGATAGAAATATCTATCTCTATCTATTCGATAAGTTCACGAATTACATGAATCTTATTTGCGTGAAAATGATTGTATTGGTTACTGAACTTAAAGACATTTCATAATGAGGATTTTTTTAATGTCGTTCCTTGAGAAAAACCACGATTCATTGCGCTCTACCTTGCTCAACTTTACCGGTAGTACCGTAGGGACTACCCAGGTACGAGTGCTGTTGTTTCACCATCAAACTGAATTTTGTCATCCAGGTATTCAGTTTTTACTTCTATGCATATCAAGGCTAATATTTCTTACTTTGCTTTGGGAAATAGACCTTATTTTTGAACACATGTAACGGTTGAGATTATTATGCAAAATTTGAAGACAACGATGTTTGTGAGAACTCAACATTAGCTCTATTCGAATCCTTTGTATTTCGCTTCAATATTTCAGTTTAAATAATTCAGACTGTACTACCATTTGAGCAGCTGAAACTCAAGGAAAAACTAACAAAAATTTACATTGACCACATAGAAGTATTTCTAATTTTATTGTTTGTTAAGCTCGTAAAAATTCCTTCATTGGCATTTTGTTGACATCTACCCCACAAACCTATCAAAATCGTTCCACTGGTCGGTGAAGGCCGCCGTTGAACGCGAGCGCCGCACTCACGTACAGCGAAGTGCTGCGCTGCCCCAAAATATCCACTGGACAGCATTCGCTGCTTCCAGCTCAAATGTCCAGCGTGAAGTGGCACAGTTTTGAGCGGCCCCACTCCAGCCTCTGGTGATATTTTATATGCCGCTGCAAGCAACTCTCTAAGCAAACATTAATGCACCGAACTGCGCTGCATGAGTCTCACCGCGGTATTCTGTGACGATCCCTACCACAATTTTCCATCGGGAAGAATTTCAAGTCAAAATTCTGGTCTCACGAAACTTTGATCTCTTTTGCCATGGAGTAAATTGAAAATAGGGCCTGGGAATTCGAAAATACGTTCAAAAAATTCTTACTCGACGAATCTTTGGTGACGGAAATGTGAGAAGATAAGAAAATTAAGATATTTTGCTAGAAAGACCACTGCAGAAAATAAGGATTTCAGCAAAAACGGGAGGAGGGTCTGCTTGATCCTTAGTATGTGTGTAAATCAAAATAATTACAAATTGGTTACGGAGCGAGTAACACTAACTGATAGATACGTAGTGTTAGGTGATCCCAAGAACTGCAAAACGTAGAGTTCAAAACCGCAATGGGTCATTCATTAAAATTATTTTTCCACGCACGCAGGAACAAAATACTGTACTTTCGTGTTACTGTTGTAATATCCCAAGAATATATCTCAGATAATTTATTGGTATAGAAGCCATGTGAAAACTGCACAATTAGCACCTGCACAATTTCTGAAATTCCATGACAAATCTTCATTCCAGTTATTTTGTTCAGATAAGGTAACGTGTTGAATACAATGTTTGAAACTAGGTCGTTCAAGTCATACGTCGATTGTGCGCAAGTACTGTCTATGTACAACAAAGTTCGCTGTGCCGGGAAAAACCTAGCTACTGTAACGTGTATGGATATAATTGCCGAAAGTAACGAATTAATTACATCAGTGTTATCTACTGAAATAAGTAGAGTAAAACGCTTCTACTTAAACAGTGTTAACTTTCACTTATTTGAACACAAGTTCTCGCTACACTCTAGCTTTTTGGCAAATTATGATGTTCCCCCTCCGCAATAATCGTGATGAGGGGTCTATAGATAATGAAATTACTCCTGTTCTCTTCATTTTTAAACTTGAAATTGCGAAGCACTTTCTAGAGGTTTGTAAATAAGATTTTGTTATCTCTGTATGAGATCCAATTTTCATACAAACTTACAACCATATTTACATGTTAGCGAATTCCAGCTCTTGGACTTATCACCTACCAATAAGGAATTATTAATCATATCCATCGTGCATTTTGAATTAACACGTGAATTTCATTTTGTCGAAATCCAGAATAAGTCATTGTTGTTCCACGACTTCATCTGTTTCAAATGAAACACAGAACTGAACATTTTTGGTGGGGAAGATAATAACTCGAGTTCTAAGGAAAACTTGACAAGCGGTGAAGGATTTCCTACCGGATGCATGCACGTTAGGGCCTATCATTTTCATTTGTCCTACTTCTATAAAGTGCTGATATCCACAGCCAGTGAATGCAACGCCAAAATGTTGGTTTAAATAGAGTAAATATTCTGAACGAATATGAGAAGTCATCATGAGGTTCAGAAAGGCAATGGTCGTAGAAAGTGAAGAAAACAGTGAGGGCGACAATGACAATGAAAAGTGCGCTTCGAGCAACTTTGAGCTCCCTATCCAACTTTAAAAAATCTCCTTGCGTGTCTTGTATTTCTTGCGCCCAGCGTCGCTCGAAGTGCAGTCCAAGAACTTCTGGCGACGGCAATTTACAGCCCGGCGAGCGTTGCAAAGTTTCAGCGGAATTTTAAAGGAACAATCAAGGCTTTACAGCAATAAATGTTCAGCAAACAAGCGTTTGTGTCCACGATAGAAGTTACCAACGATGAGCAGTTAGCTAAAATAAACTATTTACAATACACGCGTATGAACGAACAGCTGATGTACAACGAAAAAATCTTTGGGGTGAAATGAAGCAGTGGGTGAAAATCATTCCACAGTGCATTCACCCCTGTTTACTATTTAGTCTCAGTCATATTTTTTCTTTCTAATTTCAGGCCTCCAGCTTGTCGAGAATATTGTCGAAACAGAAACGGAATTATTTTAATGGCGTTACCTAATATCGTAAGAATGAATATGGCCGTAGAAATTAGCCTAGTGGACCATTCTCGAGTTCCCGTAACATCAGACAACAATCAAGCACAGACATCCTGACACTCTCCCGTAAGCACCAGAAAAACACCAATGAACCGGCACTGGAACAATCACGCACAGGCACCAAAACAATGACGTACTGGCACCAAAAATACTCGCGCAAACGCTTAATTAATTCAGTAACAACGGATTTTTCCCTCAAGTAACAATTATTCTATGCCGAATTTGCCCTCACCATTGGTGAGTAAATATATTTTTGACAATAACGATTTCCCACGTAGTTGATTTTATTTAGGGAGACCTCCTACGTTCGGAATTATGGCGCTCGTTTCAACTGAAAGTTCTCAAGTCGTGTACTTTGAGAAGTTCTTTGTGTACCTTCACACGCTAGGCTGTGCCAGTTATGACCTGTAAATCATGTACGCTTTCAACAGTTTTTAATTTTTGTGGTTTGAAGTCACAATTTTAACTTTTTAGTGTTATTATTTTATGATACTTGTCCGGAATAGAATCAAAATTCTGCGATGAATTTCCTTTATGAGGAACTGACGCTACATTGTACACTCCAAACCATAAAAATACACAATTCTAATTTTTTTCGTACATCGAACTCATATTGCATAAAAATGAATCGGAGATGTCTAAGTTTAGCTCATGAAATCTGCGTTATTTTCAAATACTGTAGCATTGCTAAGGAAACACAACCAGCTTATATTAGATAAAATGGTTAGAAAACCACCACGATATTTTACATGGACCACAAGCAACTTAGACAATTTACGCTTAATAAAGTAGAAATAATAACTAGGGCCGGTGTGTGCGACACGTGTGAGACATGACATTCACCCGCATTTTTAGTTTTTCGCCCTTATTTTGAGCGTAGAATGAGATCATTTTACATGCAAATTCAAGGGAAATCTTACGTTCGATAACTATCATCAGTAAATGAATGATAATGGAATTGAGTCTTGGAATTCGATGTTTTCTGAACCTGAAACGAATACGCGCGTGAATCACTCCGTACGAACATTGAATTTTATTTTTCATTTTGTGTTCTTCATTTTCAGAAATTCAGTTCAATATAATAGGCTATGTATGGGAAATTGAATTGAGTCATTTCTAAGCGTCATTTTTATATCCGATTTCTTACCATAGAATCATTAATTTGGCCATTACGACGCATTCTCTGGAGCATTCTCTATCTCGAAATAATTATAAATATATTTATTCTGCGTATTATGTAAACTACATTATTAGGTTTCTGATTTCTGTTTGATGCATTAGAAGCGACTGTAAAAATCGAGCTCAAAAGTGGTCGTAATTGTAGCTATCAATTGAATAATAATTTCCAAGGAATCTATGCGAGCTTATTCACTCAACGTTTGTAAAAATCAATTGTTTGAATTACATATTATGAAAACAATTTGCAGAGACATGATACTGGTAATTCGTCGTCTAATTTAGCGACGCACCCTTCAAATCAAATTTGTGCTCAAAGAAAAACTTAAACAAAAATCGTTCTTGAACTTCCAAAGTGACAATTTTTACTAATTTCAAACTTTAGACCACAAAATAACCATTTTTGCCCAGTGGCTACTCGTTTCTCCACGTTAGCCTGTCAGCCACAGATTCATGGCATCCTTCAAACGTGAACATGATTTACCGGCCAATTCTAAGAATTTCAACAATGACGCTCGGTGAAACGGCACTCGAGACGAATAGAAAATTTGACTTCTCTGTAAATTTCGTGAGATATGTAGTCTAGTATTCCTCAAGGCTGTCTGAATGTTCATGAACGACGCATGGGAATATTAAACCATGAAAAAAATGAGCATCCTCCAATCAAGCTATGGTACAAAAAGTTTTAAGCGGTACCCATCACTCATCTGCCAAGTTTTCCTAGTATCCGGTGAGAAACAGTAAGCTTTTCAATGTCGCGATAAAGACAGAATAACACGTGATATGAAACCTCTTCTTTCCGGTTGTCAGTAAAATTAAGTTTCAATTGAAAGAACTCAATTCGATGAATGTTTATGCATTTTACATCTTTCGAAAACTTAGCCATGACAAATGAAGTCTGCTCAGTCATGTATCAATACTTATCAAGCGTTCATATATTACGAATTCATGTCTGAATGTCTTTGCACTTTAATTGCGTTTTCGGTCTTCCAATAACATTTCAAGATAAACTTCCTCTCTACCAAGCTAAGTTGTTTTTCTGTCATGCTCTGATGAATTAAAAACACCTGCAATAGTTAAAAAAAGGCAGCATGTTAGCGACAGTTGAAGTGTGCGAACAAATTTTTTTTGACACCCTGTATACGTTTATTTCTTTATGTTCAATCTAATTATTTCTCCACGTCCAGTGTCCAGCTGAAAGTCTAATTTTTAGTATATTGAGATAAACAATGGGTGAATTTAAAAAAAAACATGTACTGCCAAACATAGGGTGTCAAAAAACAGCTGAAATAAAATTTTTGAACAGGAAAAGTCACAACTATAGTTAGGACATTGGCTAACTGGTGAAGTAAAATTACTCAATCGAAAATTTTTTGCCTGACTTTTTCTCAGTGTTTGTATCATGAAGAATCAAATAGATTACTGAAATCCATCATGCAATTTTTTTTTCGTAAGCCGAGTATAGTGATCCACAAAGATCAGGAATATTTTCTGTTCGTTTCATGAGCCTAGAATGAAGCTATACAGTCCCAGTGGTCCAATCAGCTGTGCTGTCACCAGGCAACCGTTGTCGATATAAGAAAATTGAAAACAGGGTACTAACCTAAATACGTTTCCTGCTTTTACTAGAATATTGAATTCAGCGCTAATTCTCTTTATCGGTTAAAACTCGTTTTAAAGATTTGCTACACACAGAGTCTATTCTCAAGGAAATAAAGTCATGACTTCTAGACTCATGAAATATCTCTTTCAATTTTCATCGCGTAATTCGTATAAGTGAGATCTCCTGGTTTGGTGTGTAGATCCTATTGAATATTTTCTTAACAGGGCAACCTGGATTTTTTTCAAATTGATTATTTACCACAAGTTGTGAGACGAAATGATTGCGATGTGCTCTTTGTTCCCAACTTTGGTTATGATTCACTTGAATTTACATCTAATTTTTCTACGTCATTTTGCTGATAGAACAATCTTGTGAGAAATGTTAAACCCTGTAAATGAGGAACTAATTTGGGCGAGAAAAAATTACTTCCATTCCTCTCATGTAATCGAAAATGAATCACCACAGTTTCAACTTGTTATTAACGTACGCATTAAAGTCAGAATTTAATTCTGTGTTTAAGGCAAGAGTACCCCCAGAATGTTGAATTTTTTTAGAGATATTGATATTAGCTGCTATAGAAAGGGTTAAATGTCAGGTACATCCTGTGAAAAAATGAGGTTCGTACGTTCATTCATTCGCCCGCTACGGAAGTTTGA
>JACJUY010005563.1:23266-56450 GCA_014220935.1 Platorchestia sp. MABIK | reverse complement strand
GTCGGAATCTGAAATTTCATGAGCATGACAAAGTCTCAGGATTTCGAGCTGTACCTGCGAGCAAAGTTTCAGCTCGCTGGGAGAGCGGGAACACAGAAAATGTCGTGAGGACCCACAATCCTGGTCTTTTTCACCAGCAAAACTACACCGAAAAAAATTATTTTTTCCTTTTTTTCCCCGTGGTTGGGTCTTGATTTGCCTTCAGCAGTGAAAAAAACATAGTTCCCGCGAAAACTCCAAAAAAATATTCACGCATTTGCTAGATATGAGTGTTTTCAATCATCATCAGACCTCATTGAAGATGAGTTTTTCGACTTTTTCCACTCGACCTAGGGGCCTGAAAATTTTTTAATCAGTAGTTGACGGCGTGTGACACATACTAAAAAATCAAATCTCCAAGTATCACAGTTCAACTTTTTTCTGCACTTGAAAATTGGTCATTTTGACCCGAGAAGCCCCAAAACACACCGACGAAAGTTTTTCATGAGTTAAATTTACAAAAAGACAGCTGAAACTTTTTTCAAGGCATTGCCAGATTCGTCTCAAAAAGACGCGTCGATTGATGCATGATACGCAAAAGTGTTCTCTCATTTTATCTCATCAATCATTAATCGGAAAGTTCACAATTACCCATAAGAGCAGTGCTTGGTGCAACTCGCAGTTTTTCGGTCGAATATTTTCAAAGATAAAACTTTGGGCCCTGAAACTTGGCCTCTTTTATCTTCACTCAATGCTGAAACTCTTTTGTTCTATAAAAAAAATTCAATGTGCCCCAAAAATTTCCTTGAGCACCGAAACGGAAAATAACTTACGCTTGCGTAAATGGATAATTAAAAAAAATGTATGAAACCCAGAGCGCTACAAATCCCACCACACCTAGCTCTTGCACGTTCCTTTCCATAAAAATTTCAAGCTCACCAAAATGTTGAGGCATTTTTGAGAAATGAGCGTTTTCATTCATTCTCAGACCTCATTAAAAATGAGTTTTTTGAGTTACCCCTGCGACTTTGAGGTCTGAAAAATTTTTAATCGATAGACCACTTTGAGGGACACTTCATACTGAAAAAGCAACTCTCCAAGTATTACCGATCAACTTTTTATCGCCTTTGAAAATTGGCCAATTTTTGGCAACTTTGACCCCCCCCGGAGAGGGTGAAGGAGTGGGAATCTGAACTTTCTTCCAAAATGACAAAGTCTTAGGATTCCGAGATCTACCTGCGTGCAAACTTTCAGCTCGCTGGGACACCGAAAACATTGAAATTTGAGCGAGGACAAAATTTGCGCAATAATACCTTTTTCACAAGCAGAACTCTCCCGAGTAAACATTTTTTTTTTTTTGCGTGGTTTGGTCTTGATGTGCCTCCGGCAGTGAAAAAATAGTTCTCGCGCAAATAACAAGACTTTTCTGTGTTAAAAATCACTGTTCGATTCGAAAATTGTGACAGAACGATTTTACATTTCTAGGCTGGTTTAAAATAACTCATTAAGCGAGCGTACGATCACTGAAGGGAGTAGGTGCTAAATTCTTACAGTTTGTTTTCAATTAAGAAGGAGCCTCATGAGAATAGCACGATGTTCGCCTACCTAATACGGTTAAGGTAATAGGTCGTAATGGCATTCATTTGCCCCAACGTGACACTTCTCTTAATGGTGTCTGGCCTAGCTTTTCGTCAAATACTAGCAGATTTTTAGGTTTCATTGATGACCTACAAGGTAAACCAAGGATCACATCAAAACTTATTTTCAGCATTAAAAAATGCTCGGTAGCGAAAGAATTAATAGTGGATAAGGATTTTATTTCCATGAATATAATACCTAGTCCTGGCTGGCGACACTTCACGACGTCCCCACTCTCACAGTGCTGGAGTTTAATCAATCAAAAATATTTACTTAAACTCACGTACGGATGAACAAGATGGCACTCCTTCAATTCCTATACATACCCAGTCTTCGAGTTCTTCCATTTTATCCACGAATTCCAGCTCTGCTCTTTGTCGCGGCGGAGAGAGAAGTTTGTGGTGGAGTCTCCTCCTAAGTTCTTATAGAAAAACTTGAGCTTTCCGAGATCTAGAGAGTCGTTACGACTTAGCCACGCCGCTGCAGCTCTAGCGAGTAGAACGGTTGGGTCGGTCTGTCCTCTGTTGTAAGTAATTAACAGTAGCGTCAACTCTAGGAGCTCCGCTATCATAGTTTCCTTGATGGCACTAGTCGCTGACAGGTGTTTTTGGCGGATGCTATACCAACTTGGCAGATCTGAGTCGTCTATCTTTGTTTTACTTCTGAAAGATTGCAGGGTCGACACACCGAGGTACTCTAAAATCATTTTATGAAATTCGCTTTCTTTCACTACGAGATCGACGGCGGAGGAGTTCGGAGCAACGCAATCGAATGCTTCTGCGAGCAAAATTCTGGAAAATATTTTGAATGGCTTTCGCCGATCCGACTTGCTGAATAATCCAGCCAAAGCGAGGCGATTAACGTTATCTAGACACAAGTGTTTAGGACAGTCGTCTATTGAATTAATCATAGCTTGGGAGATAGTGAGCTGATCGCTTTCTACAGGTATAACTGAATTCGGTAACGCATTTCTTAGCCCAGATGGATCTAACACTAAATCATTTTCGTCGCAGTTGTACTGATGCTTCCAAATTTCACGAACCATCTCAATGATTGCTCTTTGAGAGAATTTCATCTTTTGGCAATCATCTTCATTTTGGAACTCTACTGCGCATTCCGATTCAATTTTGAAGTATAATTGATGAATTTTCGTTGCAATGAAAGCAATTTCACCGTCGCGCTGCAGAGGAAGAGGCGGAAATTCGTTTGGTTTTTTGGCTTCCAACCACTTGTTCAGCCACATGTTGAAGTGGGGGAGAAGTGAGTTGAGCGTGACCACCTTCCAGACCAACCCCGGCTTGAACCTCAAGCTGGAATCTGTAACGCGTACGTCACAATTAGAAGTTCTAGTTTCACAAGAGGCAACTGTTGGTGAGGGTCAGTGGCGTAGAATTCCGTTATTTGCGAAAATGTTTTTCGAGACCAGTATTTAACGAAAAGGAAATTTGAGAAAGTAACAGCAGAATGTACTTATTTGAGGAAATAGCTTAATGTGAACGCAAGAATAATTTTCATGAATATGCGTTTTATAAAAGAACATATCACCGGTAACCACCTGAAATTTCGATAGTACCGCTGTTAGAAAGTATTTCGACTAATACGTAAGGTGCATTTGAATTTTATGCAAGCAAAGAAACTAGGCTGTACGCGAAATATTTGTAGAAAAACGTTCATGAACATAAGCCGAGAGAATTTAGTTTGTTCAAGTGCAGATGACAGAAAATAAAGGCACTTGTGAATTCACCTAATTTCATCGATCAAGCTTCGATTCAAAACTATTCTGCGTCACAAATGTTGTCATCCCCCTTACTTACCCCGAGCCTGTAGCTCACTAGTCTTCCATTCTATGAACGAGAGGTTCGTTCAAATTGTACGATAAGTAGTGTTTGACAGCTTATTGGAAAGCATCCTGTATAGGAAATTTACATTCCAACTTTTTTTTCTGTTGTAATTAGGCTCATGACAGAATCTTAAATTCGCCTTGGCAAATTTTTACAAGAACTTGATTCTATGAGCTTGCAACAAGGGGACAGACTTTTAATTTCTCTTGAGAGCACCACAATCTAAAGAAACTTTTCTATCAAGGTGTGCGTTATTCGTTTTGTTGCATCTATCAGCACCTTAGGAAAAACCTCTCGCTTATCATTTACTCAAAATCGGAGCATACAAACAAAAGCCGGAGAAAGTACGGAAAATCGTAACCCTAGACCACATACACAGATGAGAGTAAACAATAATATTCGTCGCCACACGATGGCCTGAGCTACACAACTCACGAGGGATGCAAAGGGTGTAGAAAATTTTCATCATTTCCTTCGACCGGCTGTCGAATTTAAGCAGTTCGCTGATGGGGAATTCCATTATACAAGAACTCGGATGAGGATCGTTCCACACACTGAAGAGAGGTCCTTGCCAATTCCTGAGATTCAGCGAGTGCGAAGTTAGTTCGAATCCTTACAATTTCAAGAATTCCATCGCCTACACCTAGCACACCTTTATCAGGATGGAAAAACCACATGCAAATTCTAAAAGATGTCCGAAAAGTTCAAAGGTGTCCAAAGAGAAAGGATGAAAGGTCCTATTCGTAAGGAGTTAAAGGAACGTGAAATTCATGCGCAATGTGCGTTCCCAGACAAGATGTTTCGTGCGTAGAAACTAAGTTTTGACGAAAGGCTATGAAACATGAAACCAGATAAAAGTTTGAGAACTAAGTTAAAGGTGCTGAAAAACTGGACAGCAGTGATAGAAAAAAATGGTCTTAAAAATATATATCAAACTAAGAAGCATACGCAACTCAGTTCGGGACCTGATAGTCCCCTTGAAGTGCTAATTGATACGTATACACTTATTTCATTCTCAAAGGTATTTTTATGTAAAATTTTTTTTAATACATGGAGTAAAACTGCGATAGAGAATTCGAGCAATTACGAAGAACGAGTAAAGGGTTAGTCGAATATGAATGCCAGACGAATCGCGAAACTCGAGGCCGGTTCAAGTAAAAATTCAAGGCAAGAGTACTAAAATTCAGGTATTAGACCTGAGGAGGATGCAGTATGGAATGAAGGGACGTCAGAAGAAAGGGGTCATTTTCGCACTACCAACGCTGGGAAGATGACGAGCTATGATGGTTCCTTCAATGAGGTCGTGCATACAAGCGAGTTTGGTCAAATATCAAGAAGACAATGACCCACGGCAGAGATCTACCCAATGAGTAGACTGCGAGGAGTATAAATTCAGTAATTTTGAGGAAAGTTTAGGACAGGACAAACTAATTTCATGAATCTGGAGTTTAAAAGCTCTAGTTTCTTTGGTACCCGAGCTCCTGACCATCATCGACGGAAATAATTCATGCGCCATTTCAACAGAAGTTGAATTTCAATTCCAAGCAACAACAAACAACTTGCATGAAACTCTTGGAACAATCTTTTCAAGATTCCTATCGTAATAACTATGGATATCAGTCTTTTTGAACATTCGACTGAGCTCATGATATGAGGTGCACAGCTTCATCCGACCATGACTTTTCGAACACCTTTGAGTTGAAGCTTCAGGTTCAGCTCTTGACATTTATGTCTCAGACAGCGATGAAATTTACGAAACTCGTTTCCACGGATTAGTTAGATGTTAGTTGAAGCCTCCCTAACCGCTAAAAAAAGCGTTCTGAAGGGAGGAAGGAGGGAGGCACTGTTTAGCATGGAGATAAGGGAACGCGGAATCTATGCAGAAAAGTCATAGGAACAGTACGTTGCGAAATAAGTTTATGAAACGAGAAGAAAGGTGAAAGAGTAGTAGGTGCCGAAAAACTGGACAGCAGTGAACCGAAAAAAGTGGTCCTAAACAACGACATAAAAATTTGAACAGAAAGAAGGCCTACCCAACTCAGCTCGGGCTCTCGCACATTATCCCCCTGAAAGTGCTAGCGTTTCAACGGAAGGCCAGATTTAGACACCGCTAAGGTAACAAAATACGGTATTGCTTCTTAGTTTATGGATTACACCCTGCAGTAACCAACAAGATCGGAAGTAGCTACGATGCTGATAAGAGAGAGTAACTCTTAGGATTGGTAAAATAGGGACAAGGATGACCAGTGTCTAAAGACGAACAAGAACCTGCCATGATTTAGAGTATTTGTTGGCAACTGTACGCAGAGAACTTGTATCAGGCTAATTCCATCTGTACTCCATAGGTTGTCTGGGGCAGCAACACGTTTAATTTTGCCAACTTTAATTACTTCTCTTGTTTAAAATTATCAAAAATTTCAAGACTCATGATTGAACCTGCAAGTTAATGATAAATTAAAGATGCGTCAGCGTAACTCAAAAAACATCGGCTGCTATGAATAGATGAAATTCTTCCCGATGATTTCATCCCACCTCGTACTTTCAACGATGAACCGAAGTCCTACGTTCATAATCCAATAAATATCTACGGCAATACCAATGTACCACTTTGACCACAACGTGAGCCATCGGTAGCCACAAATTGGATTTTTGTAATGCCATTAAATTACAAAAATCTAGTTGTACCGAACTCCATTCTCGCAAATCCTCAAAGCTAAATGAAGGCCCACTCCAGTTAATGTTAGCCATTTTCAAAATTTCTTACTGCATTCGACTTCAGTTAAATTGAAGTTCAATATTGAACTTGAGCAAAACTAATCGCAATCAGTGTTAATTAAGGGGATACGCTTACCTCTCGTTGGGAAGAGCAGTTCTTTTGTTATTCCAAATGAATGCTCCCATCAAGAGGGAGAACGTTTCATTAGCGGAAATACTGATGGCGTCCCAGCGACGGAGCAGCTCGCGAGCCAAAGCAACGATAAGAAGATTCTTGGTTGACAGAAATAGTGTCTTAACTTCCGCCACGAAGGACTCTCCGATTTCTTCGGCTTTATCGACTATACGGTCAAAGTTTTCGGACGGGAAAAACTGCAGAAAATGTTCAAATAATGCGGCAACAGCGCTCATCTTGCAGCGAATAGTTCTGGGATGCCACTCCCTGAGAACTTGTAGCACGAAATTACATGGGACATTGAAACTCATCAGCTGATACGGAGTCTCGTATCTGTCAAGATCTCTTGCTCTCGACTGGGGCATCTTTTCAGTCAACACGCACGGCGTATAAATTCTACTACTGAACTGAGTAAAACTTTTCACTTCTTTAATGACTGAATCATGATCAGGAAAGCTTCTGGCAACTAGCATCAACGAGTAGCTTCTAAGCCTATCCGTGATTCTTTTGGTGAGGATTCCGACGTTGGCCAAGAAAAACCGCGTCATATCTCTCTGAAATATCAGTCTCCTTTCTTCACCATCTTGCGTTGGTCCTTCTTGAAAGAAGGTAAGCCTATTCGGATTCACTTCGAATTCATTTTTGAGGCGGTTATACACTTCTTCGGCAGTGTGATCTCTGAACATTGGATTTATACGCCACTCGGCGAATAATTTAAAGACGCTTTCGACCAAGTCAGAAAATCTAGAAATGTTGTCGTGCATTGAAGTCCAGTCTCTGCGGTCAGCGTTATCGCTGTTGCACGAGTAATCGATTACTGGAAAACAAATTAGAGTTATCAAGTATCTGAGAAAAAACTATTCAATTTAATCAAAATTTCTTTTAGCGAATGAAAATATGTTCGTGAATAGAGCCTGTAACAATGTTTTGAAAAGAATGTGTTAAACATTCGAACGAGTATTTAGAAAGCATGTCACCAAGATTAGTTCAACAGTTAATTCGAGAGTCTTGATAATTAATTGAGTTATCAATGACCAGTAAGTCAGCATTAATAACATTTTAGTTTTTCACCTCAACATGAAAAGATATTCGAGAATCTTCACTGATACTTGGCATTAATCAGCAGAAGCAGTGTATTTTTATCGAGATTGTAGTGCATTGGATAGAAAATGACAAACAAATTGTTAGAGAACGCAGTGACGGGCTTTAGCACTAGGTAAAATAAAGATACACGGCTTCATTCAGGAATAGACGGTAAAACCGTCTTCGCTGCTGGTGAAGATGTCTCGGGTAAATTTTGAAGGCAACCTCATTCCGTTTAGAAAACTTTAACGAAATAAAAATTTCAAACGAGTTCTTGGACTCGACGATGGACAAAATCTGCATGTCTACACCAGATCTCACGGTTGGTCAAGTGGACGAAGAGGTCGACGTAGGCTTCCATATCTTTATTCCTTGCAGCTCGGCTCAGCTCTAACGTCAGCTCTTCTTCAGTGAGAAGTGTAAGCTGCATCCAGCTCACCGGTGTGCCCTGCGCACACGTACCAGTTTAGCTCGATTCAAATTCCAAATTTTATATCGTACAAGTAGCCGATTATATTTTTGCAACTTTTATAAAAATCATCGGTGTTCATTTGCTAAAAAGACTGAAAAAGCGGTTCAAATATCACGAGAAAAACATGCGTACCTTTGCTTCCAATCTGCAGAGAGAACGACCGTTCATGAGTAAATAATTGAAGGAATTCAGCGAAGGTGGGCCATCTACGATCAAAAATACTTCATTCCAGAGGCAGCAATACGTGCACTCTTTGACCAGCGGGTTCAGCAAGAAGCTCGTCACTTGCACTGCTGTAAAAAACAAATCAAACGGTAGGCTCTAGAACAAATACATTCTTGAGTTCAGGCAAACGTGCGGAAAAAGAACTGAATAACAAACTCAACATTTTAGATACGATGGTATTTTATGCCTCCGTAAGCGGAACAAAGGCATTCCTAAGAGGAAATAAGAGAGCACCATTTTGTGTGGAAATGGGGAACGCGACATCTATTCACAAGGTGCATAGAAACAAAACCTCAAGAAACAAGTTTGTGTAACAAGATAAACGTTGACGAAAGCAGTTGGTGCTGAAAAGCAACAGCATTGAACCGAAAAAAGGTGATCCATAACAGGACAAAATATTTCATTTCAGCAAAAAGAAGGCCTACCTAGCTCTACGGTCGGTACTTCACGTATTCCTCCATGAAGTGCTAATTCCCATAGATACAATAGCTGTATCCCTTCAAAGAGGACGAACACATTTTTCCGCAGGATGTCGTTCGTCCAATTTCTAGAGAAGCGATTGACTTTGATCATCGTCAGTTTCAGTAATCTAGCTCAATAAAAATATGTATGAAAATTCCAACGACAACATTATGTTGTAAAAACAGATTGGAACATCAACTAGGAAGCTAATTTATTCTATGATTTATTCAACTCATTTGAAATGAAAAAATACATTAGACGATCCTTGCTGTCCTACCCCACATGAAAAATGACGACCTACTATTTGTCTTCTCAGTTTGGCATTCAGTTGAAGTTAAACTTAGATCCGAGCGCATTGCAACACGAGGTCGGAGGATCATTCAAATCGAAATGGAGATAGGCTCGAAATTGACGACTGCGTCAATGTATTAGCCTGCTCAGAATTTCATTAAGATAATCGACTGACAGAAAATGGAAGGAGCCTTAGAGTCGGAATTCAACTCTTGCGGAGACAGGCTGGAACACATGCAGCAAAAAACTAGCCTTGTCATTGTGTTTGGATAGTTCGTAATACACCGGTTATGGCGTAGCCTCATGCCTACGTAATCGAGAAAAAAGCATTTCTCTACTCACAAATTACTATTTTACTCAAACTCTCCTGCCACAACAAAGGCGATCTCAAGAGTGCGAAACGAAGAGACCATTTAGTATCGACTAGACAACGGAGACTTTATACACAAGGGATGTTCGCACACAGCATACCTTGTTGACAGAAAAGCTACGTTGTTGAAGAAAAGACGAGCAACAGCAAAGAAGCCAACGAATCTAAAAACGTAAGTGGGCAAAAAAGATTGCTCCCGTAGGCCTATCTAGAACTGAGGTAACCTAATATCTCCTCTGGTGGCGCATCCCCTGGCATGTTTTAAGCAAGCTTTAAGGAAAGAGTCCTCTTACGGAATTCTGTTTTTCGTTCTTCAACATAGAGCAATGAAATTTGGTATACAGATAGAAAATGCAATGAGTACACTTTTTCCTTCGTTTAGAGAATGTGATTTTTTTCATAGGATGTACCTGACATCTAACACTTATAGCAGTTTTCATATTCTCTATTCTCTAAAAAAAATTCTCAATTAAGGGGTACTCTTCCCTTGACCTGAATCTATTGCCTATTTCTATGCCCCTAAGAGGCGCAGGGTACACATCAACACCATTATTCTGACAAGCTTTCCAGTTTCATTGCTAGCTCATCAACGTCTGTACATCGCAACGATTGAGGTCGCCAGGTGCTAAGATATGTCATCTCTAGCACGGGCGTCAAGTCTATGAAAAGAATAACTCACTGTCGTCATCAAGCAGAAGCCTCAATATAAGGCGGTTGTCCATCGATGTTGACACCACAGCCCTGCCATCGTTGGGCAAAGTGCCGATTTCATTCGGCCAGACACAGAGCGATTCACCAGCTGAGAGAATTTCTGTGGACATGTTTAATGTAATCTCACCAACTTCAACATCACGAGAATTATGCGGACGCTATTAGAGAAATGATGGAAGCTAATCATGCTCATTATGCTATTTTTAGCCCACGTAAACGTTACTTACCAAGTGGGGCTTCGCTGACGCCAGCACAATGAAAATAAAAGAGCGAATGAGAGACGTTTACAGAACTTTGTCAGGGTGTTATAAGATTCGAACGTGAGGTACTTTTTCACTGGGTTACTTTTGAAACGAGAAGCATTTCTTAAATTCACGACTGCTGAACGAGACCGAAGCCCTCAGAATCATCAAGAACAGTTACCTGATGTTCAGCTTATCCCAGCAGGAATTCAAGTACGATCGATGGTCACAGAGCGAACATTGTCTTTTAACACTGTAGAGTGAAATTGGGTTTATTCGAATATGTATTCTATGTAATAATAACCAAAGAAGCTTAGCTTGCCCTTTTATTTTTATTTCAGTTGATACAGCTCTGACGATTCTTGTCATCGTCTGATTCGACCGTTTTCGTTAGACATTTTTTACAATTTATCAAGGTTTTCGTACATGACATGAATTCACGCGAATATATTTTTGAATTCCGACTGCGTTCTGCACGATGGTTAGCTTCATACAGCTAAAACTTCCCCCTGAATTTTTCAAGTTTTTTGGGTCCATGATGCTGTCATCTCAAGATGAGTTGATGCAGTCTTGAGCATTTTCAGCTGATGTGCTACTAATGTCAACTTTGTACGAAGAGATGCTGTGACTATTGGCGTAAATCGACGTACCCTAGTTCGAGAATAAAAAATTCTGAGAATTATTTTATCACCTCTTATTCTCAAGTGTCTGAGGCAGTTAGTTCCTGAAGTTCAAGCACCAAATTTCTAGGTTAGCTTTAAATATTTCAAATTAGCACTTCCCACACAGCACAGCGTTATTGAATTGTCGAGCTTTGTAGAATGCGCGTAGAAAAATCTTTTCGTACAACCGAGCACAGTGTGCACATGGAGGTTTGTGGATCACGCTGAATCGATCTCAACACGATGAACGCAATAAGTTCAACTAATTCAATGTTCAATTTAAACTTCAAGTCAATTTTTGAGGGCGATATTGAAAATGGCAAGCATTAATTGGATCGTGCCTTCATTTAGCTTCAACTCAGTGTTGATGAAAATTGAGCGACTACTGGCCGATCAGCAGCATTATGGAAATCCCCTCCGTGGCCACCGGTGGCGCACGTTGCGGTCAATGAGTTGATCATACAAGAAAGATCTAAAGAACAAAATGACGAAGATGCACATTTTAGGACGAAGAAGCGATCTCTTCAATAAAAAAGCATAAAATGAGTTAGACGTATTTTTAAAAACCATCATCAATCTTCACAGCTATTAAATTCAGAATTTTTTATATTGAATGAAAAGAATTCTTTATTAACTTACCTGCGTTGAAGTCGATGTCAGGTATTCGGACGGTGTAGAGGAATTTTTTACTCTGCAAAATAGGGTTCAATGAATCTTTTAATTGATCGCTGAAAAATTTCAAAATAAGACAATTAAGCTTTAAACTAAGACATTCATTATCGTTTGTATACACTTTTCGTGATTACATTAACAGTTTCCCTTCTCAGATCTGAGATAGAAAGTGATCCGCGTGCCAAATATTGAAGCTCTCATTTGTTAAAGACTGATATAAGTCGTGAATTAATGAATTCGTGTTTAATGAACAGGCTTTTACTACGAAACTAAATTCAGTCAAATACAATAAATCACTGAATTCTTGAAGTCCTGTGTAAAGCTGAGGTAACTTCATTGATCCCATCTGGGCACTTGCCTCCGTAGCTTAGTATAAACAATCTTAGTTAAACCTTTGTATTTTGTGCGAACGTATCCACATATTCAAATGAAGCGGATTGACTTATGCAGTCATGTGATTTATTAGTATAAACTTTCACACATCTGTTTGCTTGAAACACACAACCTGATGCATTAAATCGAAATGAATATCCATAATACGCTAAAAAGTCAAATAAAACATGCAAAGTGAATTTACCATTAAAAGTTATGTAGAACGTATGTAGAGATTTTGAAACACGACTTTATTACTCACCATGAAAAAATATTTGTTTCCAAGCAACTTAAGTGGTCGTATATCTTCTAAAGGTTGCGGAGTGAACCAATGAAGGCGTTTGTAGACCTCGAGACCTTCACTGAGAATAACTGAAGCTTAAGTTAAGGATGGTATGGGGTATAAAATTTATAGAAATTACGTTCATCTTGAACGTACAATTGAAAGTAATAATATTAATCTTCCAGGTATTCGAAGCATTATTGGTAGTGATGGTTTTTCACTATAGGAATCGTTAGGTGAAGAGAATAGCGTGTCATTGTTTCCATCAACAAATTCAAGTGATTAATGAACTGATAACATTACGGCATGAGATTGTGAATTTTAGTCAAGTCCACACAACATTGACGACAGTTTGTCAATTTTTTTCGGTTCCTGGGAAAAATTCAGTGATATGTTTAAGCGAATACCTTGGTACATAGTATTTCATTATAAGATAGGATTTAAAGTTTCTCCATGGTGCAAAGAACTGAAGATAACAAGCTTATCACTGAGGAAGACTTGGCAAGTCGTTCAAATCACTGATGAGGACTTGGGGAAGAACGATCAACTAAACCCCGTGATTTACTCATGACTAAATTTAATACGTCGGTCTAACTATAACAATGATGCTCCTGGAAGTCTAGAATTCGTACCACCCGTACCCAGGAGTTATGAGATTCTTAAAGCGCTCAAAACCCGACACTTTTTAATATAGGAGCTCTACTGCTGACGCCAGGTCCATTTTATCATTTTATGAAGCAAGAGAGTGACCAGTCATGTTAATGGCTATGAACTCAAAAGCAGAGAAAGCAGTATGTAAAGGGGTTTAAAAAAATTACGTCTGAACCCTTTCAAGTTTTTAAGCTCATTTAAAAACTCGCCATCCTCCGCGAATACAATGTTGGTACGAGTTTGAAGTGCACGAACAAGACCGTTACCTCCGTCACGAAAACCTCTGTTTAAAACTAGTCAAGTCGCATTCAAAGGATACTTATTTCTCCAGAACTGTCTAAAGCGATGAATATGTTGGACTGGAGAGCGTCCACGTAGGCAATTTCTGCTTCCAGGCCTCTCGTGAGATGCACTTTAGCGTTTCTGACATACACGCAGATGCGTGTGGCCTTGCTGACGATGAACATATCTTTGTTCAACAGATGCATGCGTGCGCCCTGGCCTGGGAAGGATTAGGTTATTAGATTGGATATAAGTTAGTTCAAGCCTCCCTATCCGCAACAAATGCGATCGAAAGAGGAAGGAACTATTTGGCCATGGCCTGGAAGGAAGGAGTGAGGCAAGAATGAAGTTTATGGGTATGGTCAAAGAATACCCATACTTGCTGAGATCTAACGTTCTTGTTTTAAAACGTGGTTCCATTTAGATCCGGGCATACATTTCTCAGAACGATTGAAACCTAGTACTAGTTTTATGAAAAGTTACAATTTTCAACGCGATTTAAAACGAGAGAAATGCTAACCAAAGATGAATACAAAAATAGGTGGCGTTTAACTAACCGAAGCATTTGCATAGATTTGTCAACCACGACAGCGGATATTAAAATACGAGTTTTAATCACAACCGCAGAATTATTACTTCATTGACAGCTCAGCCGTTACAGATGGCAGGTCTGTTTCAGCCCTAAAATTCAAAATGCCTTTAGCCCAAATCAGTATAACCTAAGTTTGGGTTTCCATAACCACACAGGCGTTTCAAAGAGGAAACATGAAGGGAAGATCTAGTATGGAATCAAGAGAATGGTGGTTTTATACACAAAGTATGTTCATACACAAGACTCCAGTGCATAAAACTAAGCTGAGAAAGACTTGAGAAACAAGATAGAAGTTGAAAAAGTGTATTATATTACTGGACGGCAGTTTACCTAAATGATGAACTGTAGAAAAACATTTTTTACTTCAACAAGAAGCTTCCAAAACCATGACCACTGGTCCTTCCCAGTTTCTCTGTTAATATACAGAAGTTAATGAGATCTGGCTGCCGTCAATTTCATTCAAGAAATAAATTTTGACCATAGTACACCCAAAATGTCATCACTCTGAAGTGGAGTTCAAGTTGTCCACGAACTGAATATATGTAACGAAAATGATCAGGCGAAGGATCTAGAATCGATATTAACGATGGTGGACAATTCATGAATAAGAACCAAGTATCGATGATCTGACGACTAAAATGAGAGCGATTCATTGGAAAATAGAATTTCTACAAAAAAAAATTGAGACTTTCTTTTGATATGCATTTGGTTGGTCAGATTATCAGGTAATTTCAGATTATCGAAAGATTACCTTAGGAAACCATACAAAGCAGATTAAAAATATGTCGCTGATTTTTCTCAGCTCCGTCGACCGCGCAAACGGCCCAAGACGCGCTTGTCTAGTAGAAGAGCAAGATTAATATTCTGCGATGAATCAACAGTCGAGCGAACAGCGTTAAAAAAATTAGTTAGCGAAAAATTGACATTTTTTATTCTGTGTGAGAAAGGTTTCTTTGCAATGTTACACAGCCTCTGCAAATCCCCCTTCTGAATATTGGATAACGTATTTAATTTTTGGAACATCGATCTGTAGTACTCTCCCTTGGACACATTCCACCTGCTACTCGCTCACTGCGTCGTCTGTATTACGAGATCCGATACACAACAAAATTTCTAGGTTCTTCATGTCACTTAACACAAAGTAATTTTTAGCTTACTCGGAAAGCTAAGTGAGAAGCTCTCGACGGTTTGCTTTAAGAGGTCGTGCAGCTGAAAATCCTTCGCAGCTTTACTTCTGCGGTCCGCGACCACGACGAACTGCGTGCCGTCATCTCGGTTCACCACGAAGCTACACGAGTGGAAAATTTGTTAAAAATCACATTACAAATTAAACTGTAATCCCACCTAGCTCCTCAAAATGATCCGCGCCAAGGCAAGGCTTACGCCTCTTTCGCAGGTTCGCAATACCTCGGGACTACAATGCGAAGCTTCCCAATATAGTTTCAGGTTCGGAACCGTCAACAATAGTTTTCAACATTCTCAGTCACGGATTTCTTATTTCGTCAGCGCTCACAAGGTACAGATCGTTATAGCCAGCCTTCACAAGCTGTTGTTTTGCCGCTACGCCGACAAGAGATTAGATGTTAGATTGAGCCTCTCCAACCGCAACAAAGACGTTCCAAAACTAGGAATGAGGAAAGCAACATTTAGTATGGAGTTAAGGGAACGCAGAATCTATGCACAAAGGGCATAGAAACAGCAAGTTCTGATATGAATTTATGAAACAAGCTGAAATTTGAAGTAGTAGGTGCTGAAAAAACAAGACAGCAGTCAACTCAAAAAAGATGGTCCGCAAGAAGACAAAATAACCCTATTCTATTGAACAAAAAAGAAAGCCACCCTAACCCTCAGCTCTGGACCTCATATTTGCCCTGGGAGTGCTAATTCCCGTAAATACACGAGTTGCATCTCCCTGAGGGTATGTCATCGCATTTGCGTTGTCACTGAATTAACGTTTACTGCAATTATAGAAATCAATAGAAAATTAATGCTTGATACAACAACTCCAGCTTTTGATAAATTTAGTGTCACTATAGGGTTAAGATTTATTTATGTAAAATCACAAGTTACAGGAATTTCAGTTTCTGATTAAGGCCAGCTTAATACGAGTTTCTATGAAATTGACTCCTCAGGAAACAAGTACAGAAAGGTTGTTATATAGCCAATCGCACGATACACCGGCAATCGACCCAAACGACCGATATTAGGAAATGGGAAGGAGCCATTAGAAGTACATCCACAGCGTGCTTCGCTACACATTTCTCTAATTCCCTTACCCACGGCAGACACTTCACTTGATCATCATAATGTCGAATGGAGACGACAAAATCAATGACACGGAGGGAATTCTTTGACAGCCCTTATCTACGCATCACATCAGGGATAAAAATTTCTTTACCTTAAAGAATACCTACAGATCGGGTTCTCGACATGTGTTCGCACTCCACGCAAGTTCTCAAATTAGTGCCATCATCATGCCCCCTCAAGAAAACAGTAATTCTACGTTACGAAAAAGCATCTGAAGTCCTGAAGATAAACAGGTGGAATTTGTTTAGTATTAAATAAGAGTAGTTAACATTTCGCGTGAATTTTCGGTGAAAATTTTAACCCAAAGTATATAAAACGAATGCAAACAAACTTCTTCAAGTTGTACGATTAATCTGTGAAGTTATACGTTCTGTGCTGCTGTATACCACTCAAACATTTTAATCAGCTGATGAATTACCCAGATGCACATACAGAAAGGATTGAAACACGATTATTATGATTAATTAACTGGATAGGCTATATGTATTCAGGCTAAGAACAAGGTTAAAACTTCACCACAGACGAACCCAAGCTTGAGTTTCAAGGAACTAGCATTAATTTTCCGAAGTCTAACCAAGGAGATATGTAGACCTAACTAAATCAGTGGTAAATGTGAAGCGTTCGCTAATTATTGGATTTTGAATTTTCGGTCCCGAAACATAAGTAATTATATCAAAATAAACCAATTTTCTCTTATGCACTTTCCGTCGCAAATGAGTATTTAACGAGGTATAGCGGTAGGTTTAGTTATGTGTATGATGACGAATGCGCTCGATTAAACAGCCACTCATTTTTTAATTTTTGTTCCTTGAATCACGGTAATAACATCAAAATAAACTATTTTTCTTCCATACACTTTTTGCGACAAATGAGTATTTTACGAGTTAGAGCGGTAGGTTTTAGATGGCGGGAACGGGTTCGATCATTCAAGCGCGTTGGAAGGAAGCGTCCACTGCAGTGTTGCCATACGACGCACTCGATGAATTACTTTCCGCTTCGAAGACTGGAGTTACGGTAACTAATTTACCGCTATAAACCGTAAAATAGTCATTTGCGACGAAAAGTGCATAAAAGAAAACTTGTTTATTTTGATATAATCAACTATGTTTCGGCACTCAAAATTCGATATTCGATTATTAGCAAACGCTTCACATTTACCAAATCAGTTAAGCTAAATATTGAGTTCAATATAATGAAATTTGATAACCAAATTAAGGTAATAAGACATTTTAAGACGTTTCACATGAATGGTATTTTGCTCGCAAATGCTTACTTTTCAAGATATTTAACTTCAAAGTTACAGAAAGATCGTACGTTAAAGCGAAGAAACGGACACGTAAATATGCTATAATACGGTTTTGGCGCTCCGATAGGCGAGGTTAAGTAAATAAACTAACCTAAACTAACCTAAGTAAACCTAACATAGCCATACCGAGACGGACGTTTTTACGCCAAAAAATTGCTCGGGCTCCAACAATGCAGCAACGACGCGGGCGACTATGTTAATCTTACCTGAAAGATATTATGCCTTGAAAAGCAAGCATTTGCGAGCAAAATGTTATTCACGTCAAACGTCTTAAAATGTCTACTTTACCTAAATACGACGACTAAATTTCAAATATTGTCGAGCACATTAAACTCAATTTTGATCGCAGTTAATGCCGAACACTACCAGCAACATGATTGTTTACTAGTCCTGAAAATATTCTACTCAAGAATTTTACTTTCGCCCATCGTTTCACCTAATGCTTCAGATCATATTGACAACGTCTGTTAACAGGATGTATTGCATTGGCTTAGTTTCAACTCAGACAAGTCGAAAGAGCTTCTTCGCTCTGAACTTTCAGTCAAATTAGCAGCAATTCAAGAATACCCATCTGACACGAATTTTGGACGAAGGCTTTAAATTTTTTGAGACCACTAATGAACCTATAATCCATATAGAGCTATAGCACGTTCGACGAGCATTTCAAAATTTCCCGCATTCCAACTCACCTAGTAACAAAAGGCACATATTTGATGGCATTCACTTCATGCTTGCACGCCATAACTCTCAGCAGTTGCTCCGAGAGCAGGTAGAAGAGGCCTGCCTTCTCGTCATAATAAGCTTGATGAGGCTCCTTCCTTGTCACTGCCACATTGCAGCCACCGAGATCGAGCACCGGATGTACCACGTGAATTTGACCGTCACTTGCCGCGATCTGCAAGCCCTCTTCGCTCCACTCGCCCCGTTTCATTTTCAAAAGGAACTCCGAGTTCCAACTCTTGCAGATCAGGTAAAATTTCAGAATAAGTTGACAAAAATTGTTGCTTAAGCCTGCTCCCAAGCTTGCTTTCTCACGAGACTTGATAAAACTGAAACGTTCGTAGTCCAAAACCAGTTAAAATGAAGTGGTAGAATGCCGGTCCTCCATGAAACTTCCAAATTAAGAGAGACTTGAAATACTCTAAGAAAAATCCTTCCCGTAGTCCGTCACCGTACTATTCGCGTCACGAAACTAGATAAAACTCCGCACGTCTGCAGTCCGTGAACAGTTAAAATTTAGTGGCAGAGCCCTCGCGCTCCACCACTGTCATCAGATGCCTAAATTTATTTTTCAGAATGGCAATCGATTCTCAACGATCGGATGAATTTCACATATTTGACATGGCTACCTTGACATGGTTTTCAAGAGTTGCCCTGTGTAAAAGTTACCACATTCAATGCATGAATATTGTGAAACAAGAGAAGTAAAAATTTTTTACGTCTTTCTGCACATCTCTCGCCTTAAAATTCCCAGGCTTTAATTTGAAAGTGATAATTTTTAGGTTTTGTTACAATGCCATATTTCTTATTTGTTATTACGCCGTAATTCCAAAGTTTTTGTTACAACTCCATTAAAAGCTTTGTCAACGCGTCAAGATCTTACATTACTGAAATCCAACTTGTAGCAATTATTTTCAGTATTAAAGAGTTCTCGTGAAATCGGAGACAAAAGAGTTCATTTTAATAAACAAAGAAAATCAGATTACATTCATGATTATGAGAACCGACACGATCTAAACAGAAATTATTTCGTCCCTGTCACATTGATTTCGTGGCTGACGTCGATTTCAATTAAATCTGGGATACCTGGAGCTGCTTCAGAATAGTTCACGTCCAGTTTATCAATACAGGTCAGAATATGTAGTTAGCGGTTTCCTCATGAATAAACAATCAAAATACGCATTTTACTTATATTGATCATCAGTACCTTTTTTATTTTGGGGCTGAAGACTATTCAAGAGTGAAAAGTCGGTTTTATAGATTTAAAGATAGTAAAACCGAGTAAAAAATAATACTTGCGTGCCCACAAACAGCAAATTAATTACTTAATATTGACCACTTTTAAATACTGGTTCGAAAGGAAAAATGTTTCGCATGCATTACTGCCACATTTTCCCTGCATTTTTCGTAACTTGAGCATCAATTTCAGGTCATGTTCAATGGTTGATTCCTGAAACCAGAGAGCTGTTCCGAGACCACTGCTGGAACAACTAACCAAGCATCTCATTTTTAAACCAAAAATTCTCATGTATTTTCAAATTTAACTGAATACGTATTGGCAAGGAAAGCCTCTTTTACTCATGCACACACGTGTGGAGTGATTTTTATTTCTCAGAAAATTTTATTTTGTTTCATTTGAAAGTAATTTTAAGTGTGTGACAGGTAAGAGATGTTATGACGGTCACAAGCAGGTGAGGGGACGAAAAAGCCGGCTGAGTACGGGATGGTTAAGGACAGCCTGGTTATTCTTCTGTTGCTCCAACCTTTGAAATTTTCTTTTGTGAATCTCACATAAAATTTTACAAGGTTTAATTGACGACTAGTTTCAAGGCTGTAGTATATTTTTTAGAAATTACCCTAGAATTTAGGGGAAAATGTAGCTCATTCACGTAGTTCAGTTTCAACAATGCTCTCAAAATGGCACTCCTATATCACCGATTGTATTTTTTTTTTACTTTTAAATAATTTCTCAGAAATAGAGATGATACATACTCACAAAGCTAAAGACAATACCAGTCTCACTAATACGAGTTTATTAAGAAGGTATGAGACTCGCATGCGACAAAAAGAGCGACCACAGGATTAAACTCCACCAGAAAAGAGTGAATTTCTCTAAATTTTAATCAAGTTCTTCCACATTTTTGCATCAAATTGGAACGCGGCATTCCATATTGGATAGTATTCAGTCTATTACCTAATTGTCAGAGTAGAGTGTAGACGATTAAAATTACAAGAAGAATAAGGAATTATTAAACAAAATGAATCTTCAAGGTCTGTAGATCAGAGGGTCTGGTTTCCGAACATTTTTCGTCACCATAGGGGTGCAGTGAGCGTTAAAAGATCAGCGATCGATTTCGCTACTCTGCGTTCTACTTTTTATGATCATAATCTTTAAGTTTGAGCTTTCTCCCAAGGAAGACATGCACACACAGAGCTAGTCCCCGTGCAGGGCTGTCAGATACTGTGTGCTCGAAGTATCAAACTTTTGCAGTTTGAAATAATTTAAAATTTATGGATTTCACTTAGAAAATAGCGAGTACAATAATGGAGGTCGATAAGCGAACTTTTACGGCTTGCTGTACCGCTACAAGAAGGTGAAATGTAAAAAATCTAACCCCCATAAAATGGCCTACGGTCATGAGAAATATTTGAGAAACACTTTCGATTTTCCGACAGCCGAGGCTTTTTCTCAGCGATATCATAACTTACTCGCAACTGACAAGTTACCTAATACGTTAACAACAATTGGTTAAACATAAATTTAATACTTAGCTCACATTTAAAGCCAATTGTAGTTGGCAATTTTGAAAAAGCAAACATTAACTGGATCGTGGTTCAACTTTGCATTAATCACACATGTTTTTATGAAAATCGATTTTGCGACTCTACTACTGGTCGGTCAGCAGCATTATGAAAATCCCCTCCGGTGCTACCGGTGGTGCAAGTTGCGGTCAAAGGGTCAAGTTCCATTTTAAAGCCTCCATAACTCAAGGAAAATAAAAATAGTCTTCAGAATAGGATTATTAACATCAAATTATTGGAATTGCATCATCATAACAATTTATCTAATCGTAATTAAAAATTAAGCTCACATATATAAAACATAAAATAAATAAATAACGTTTAAAACAGAGTGACGGGTTACTCTGTGTTTCGAAACATGACCGCTGCTGATATTAAAATACAAAGGCAATGTACAAAACACCGCATTCGAAGGCATTCTTTTTCGTGGAAAGGGGACACAAGCTGTGGTTGAGCTTAAGTTTATTAAATGTGGACTATAGTCGATGCTTTCAATTTTAGGTTGGCCAAACGAACGAATAATTGCATTTTTCAAATAAGTATCCGCCTTCCTGTCTAACCATTCGCATTAAGATAAACGTAATTTCATACCTGGAACATCATTCAATAATGAAAAGGAAACTGAAACAATTTACTCCCGAACTGAGTAAAAGGAGTTACGCTTTGGAATGTATCTACTTTATTGATAGCATGATTTTCATTTCCGCAAATCGCGCAAATGAGTCATTTAAAAAACACTAACGTCTTAAGGAATACAGATAAAAAATAATCAGTAATGTTCGTCAACTGAATTGGTTACGCGGATCGAGTCGATAGTTTGGACTGTTGTCACATAGTCTTAAAATCTAAAAACAGACTTGAAACCCTAATCAATCAGTTGACGAAGACTGTACCAACTGATGGACATATCATAATCTCTGGTTCAATGCACTCATCACAATTGTTTTAAAAATGACCTCATTTTCACGACCACAATGATCATCATTCTCTCCTTGAGAAATGGCTTCATTTACTTGATATTTATCTCGAACAGCTTGTACTTCCTGACGTGCAAATCCCTTGATTTCTATTAAAATGAAAAGTCTAAAAACATGAGTAAGTCAAGACTATAAAAATAGGATAGAAATAATTTGAACAGCTAATGCACAGTTCGATCGTTGTAGGTGCGTTGAAAACTAACTCTAAAATCATTCGTCAATGCTTCATTTGACAGAGAACCACACTTCATTTTCGCCTCCATTATACGTAGCGACACAAATTTCTCATTGCACAAACATAAACAGAGTTTGATGTGCAATGCTTTCAACACACCAAAACAGAGCTTTTGCGGCATTCCACAAGAAAGTTCGCTTCTGTCTCTACCATGTTCTACACAACTACTAAAACGACCGACGTTGTAGTTGAGAACGATGAAGGAAACAGCCAGGCAAGAACAGCTTCTGCTGGTGGAGTTGCCGCTATCAGGCGACAGAAACGTCGGCGTCACCTGAATCAACCGCGTTTTCTTTGGCGTGTCCCTGGAGAAAAGAAGATTTAACGACGAATAACAGTAAGTTTGTCACAAGATTTTAAATCAAACATAACGTTCATTCACCATGTTTAAAATTATCCGATTGTTTCAAGCAATACTACTTTCAAAGAATTTTAAATAAGATTTGTTGATATTACCATTATAATCATTTTTTATGACTGACCAGACAACATCAGTGATCTTGAGAGAATGAAGAGAAGGGAGCATTTAGTACGGACCGTTTAAAACAAGGAATCTACGCACAAGGTGCGTTCCCACAAAGGATACCCTGCTAATAGAAACGGCAAGTTGAGAAGGAAGGGGAAAAAGAGAGAACGAAGAAGGAATGAAAACTAAAACTAGCAAAGTGAACTCAAAAGATAGTTAAGAAAGCCTATCTAAAGCCGAAGTAGCACAACACAGTACCTTGGGGGCGCCAGTCCCCGGAAAGCTTGTAGGATTGACAATCTTAACTGACAAGCCTTTTACCTATTTTTCGATTTTTGAGGGGAGGAATTTTTTATCGATCGCTTCAACCGTTTTGCAGAACTTCCCACTCCAAAGTTTTTCGTCTCGCCTCTAATTGTCTCAAAGCATCCACCCTTCTTGAATTTCACACTTCTACAAACGAGTATTTGTGCAAGTCCCGATCATGGCAAATCTAGCAACAGCGTTCGTTCGTTATTTATAATTCTATTTTTTGAGAGTTATAAAAAATTGCTCAAATTCGACACAAAGTTCTGATCCTTGAGTTACAAGGCTCCATGGCAAACTTTAACTCATGCGGAAAAAAATAAGTCCAACTTGAACAACTAGCATGGTATTCCAATGAATTTATTAACAACTGGGACTTTTTTACCTGCGAAAGCAAACATAAAAAAACATGTGGAATAACTCATAAATGAATGTCAAGAAAGCAAATTTGTTTAGTACATGCGCGTTATGCGTCGCAAGAACAGCATTTGAAGAGAAAATACAACAGTACGGAAAGAGTTAGGTCAAGATCGTCAATGCAGCATAGCGAGTACACGAAAATTGATTTCAAATAATTGCTTCTGAACGGTGAAAGCCAAAGCAGGTGACCTCTAACAGGTTTACCAAATATTACTGCTCAGAACTTTACTTTTTTTACATATTCTAAGTCACACCGAAAAAATGATTGTGCAAATAACATTCAGCATAGACCATCACTCCGATATCAGGTGTCATTCAATCGAAAACAAACTCGAATCAAAGTACTAACGCCTGTTGCAGTTGCCGGATTAGGCGATGTTGAATATATGGACCGGATGCTCTTGATCCATTTTATTTCCTCTTGCCAATCTGCATTCCACTTTCCACGATCGTCATAAGCATGATAAGTCAAAACAGGCCCGAGAATTTCATCGAAATCCGAGTCGCTGAGACCCTCTTCGTTCTGCGAACAACACATCGCAATGTTTTTAGCTCCAGAGTCCAGACGTGAATCTTTCAGAATATGAATACGCTCCTTTGTACAAAGATGGCAATCTTCGCGAAATGTTTAGGAATGATTTTTGAACTGCCTCTTGCAATACACGGTTCGTTAATGTCACTATCAGGTCCGAAACCTGTTCTCTTCCTATTCCTACACAAAGTCGTTTCAAACATACTACTTTTAATCAGCGCTCATTTCAATGACTCTATTAATTTAATAGCACACATTTGATACACTACAAAATTCATCTCGAAGCTCGGAACTTGGTTGGTAGACATCTATTTACTGCTAACACTATCAAAATAAAGAATTTCGTTACCATTTAATACCCTTTTTAATCTATCCAGAAGAGTGTTTCATGTCGTTTTCTTTTTCTTAACGTGAGGCGAACATCCTCAGATAGCGAAATAATTAAAGTATTTAAAAATTTATAGTCCTCTTCCAGAGGGAAAAATTTGTATGCGAATATATTTTGTTTCGCCCAATAACGTAATTAACCCCTTAACACTGCTACTGACCACATCTAATGGTTTATTTGTCAGTTTGAGACCTTTTTAATAAGAAATATGTAAAAACCAATCTAATCTAATACATTTCATGAATCAACTCTTTAGAAATGAACGGTTCTTCTGTTTTTATTGCACGGCATTTATTCAGTCCAGCAATAAGCTAAAAGTTATAACATTTTAAATTAAAGCTCGGATAAATTCTTTCGTCTCCTTCTTTCGCACATCAATCTTTAAATAAAACAGAAAATTATACAACCTCTAAAGGCAGTATATTATCTTCCATAATCGATAGGTGATGTGTAAACAAATGCGAGACTTTCGAAAATTGCACTTAGTTATTCTCGTCTATGAAATAAAATTAAAGGTCGTCATTGACTCGTTAATTACAACAATTAAGGGGATCAAACTTACGAGCGTCTCCAGTCCAGTCTTTTTGGCCTCCACTGCTCCGACGCACAGTTCTTTCAGTCCTGAGAATGTACCTCGTTACTTAAATGACACCAGCGAACCAAAAAAGATGGCTCACACTAAAAACACTATTCGCACTAAAAACACTAAAAACACTAAAAACACTATTCGCTCGCTCTAAAAACACTAAAAGATGGCTCGCACTATTCTTTTTGAAAAAATGAAGGAACACCCCATGGAACATTTTTGCCAGTAAAAAATTACAAAAATAGCATTTCCTTGCAAAAAGTGAAAAGATCTAAATATGGTAAAATGCTAGGAGTACTGGTGAAGGTTGCTATAGAACACGTTGACCGCGATGGGGGTGACTGATGTTCAATGTTCAACCTACATTCAAAGTCAATTGTAATAAGCAATTTCGAAATTTTCAATTGCAGTACGCAAACATCAACTGAATCGTGTGTTCATTTGGCTTAGATCAATGTTTTTAAAAATTGAATTCGTGACTATTTCTCGATCAGCTGCATTATGGAAGTTCCGTGTACACCGACAGCTCATATCGCAACTACCTTGATGATGGTGCACGAATTTTACTGAAGAGAGCAGACACTACCAGCAGACACTACCAGCAGACTCCACTGAAGCCACACTGAAGAAGAATCGCTTTCAGCACAACTTTCATTGTGGTCATCTCAGCATAGAATAAAAAATTAACCTATTCTTTATCTCATGAAATCCAACACACTTGAGCCGTAAACTGTAAAGGCTTAAAATTACAAAACAGAGATCGAAATTCTGCTAGTTGACTGGACTGATCTGAGAAATTATCAAGTCACACAAGACTATTATCAAGAACACTGGATTTGGGTGTAGGAATGTTAATCTCTAACGTTTAATTATTTCATAATTGATATATATTTTGCAGGCAATTCCTTCTTTTAAACTATCTCACGATTTGAAAGTCGAATAAACAGTATTAGGGCTGTAGAATTTGAGAACTGTCTATTTGCGGAGGAGTAACGCTAACAAGAACAGGCTTAACTCTGCGATCAAAACAGCGCAAAAAAAGCCAACCCTACCTTCATACGTGTTGAAAAGTTTCTTCATATATTTTCCATGATTTTCCATTAGTCGAGCAACTGAAAAGACAAACAGATAAAGTTATTCATGAGGGATTATAGTGATGGTTTTCCTGATCAAGTTCTACTTCAAACTTTCAAGCCGGGACGGCCCAAGACCGATCAGCAACTAACTCTCACTTAAGGCTCGAGGAATTTCTGGCTATTTTTGTAATTTGAAAATAATTTTCACGGAGTTCATCTTGAAAACTCGTTTATCATCCCCTATAAAGACACGATGAGGTATGCATCTAAACAGAAGCTCCATGAAAACCTATTGGGAGTTTTGAGTTTTCGCGTAAGAATCGGAGTTTCAAACTCTATTATCAAATGTACTTGCCGACAACCACAACTGTATTACACACGAGTAACATCTCTCCCTCACCATCTGACGACTCGATATCATAACCAACTTTATCAACTGGCCCAAACTCGCATGCTGGAAAAAATTTTGTACTCCTTTTCTTAATACCAGAATTTCTATCATTTATTCAAGAGTTAGAAATAGACTACGTTAGTAATACGTACTGCCTTTCAATATTCATTTACAATAACATGAAAACGAGCTATTTCAGAATAACCATTGCCTCAAATATATTTCAATATATATATATATATATATATATATATATATAAAATTAGTAAAATATCATTGAAAAATACATGAAATCCATCTGAAAACTTCTTGCGCACAAACTTAGTGATAAATGCTAAGAAGTGTTGTCGCTGGAGTATGGAAAACGTGTTTGAATGATCTATTTGTTAGCAAATAACATAGGATAAGCTTCACTTTCGGAGAAGAATTTCTTATGAACATCCCATTGGAGTAGTGACTTGTAGAAACTCGTGTTAGAGATAGAAGATAGTATGTTGACACAAATAATAAAACCAGTCATTAGTCAAAACGGTATTCGAGGAAATCGGTTTCGAATACGATGAACTTGGACAAAAAATGAACAAAAAAACCAAACGAAAGAAAATTTCTGAATGAGTTATTTAGGTCATGTAACAACTGACAAGACCCAGCTGTATGATTGAGTGGGTAATTATCGATCAGTTGGCTTCAAAGTAACTCACCGTAAAACTCATGCCTTGAAGACCGTTCAAGGCAAGCTCGAAGATGCAGGAGGCCCTCATTGGTAAAAAATTCTTTGCACTTCTTTACGACTTCTGGGGCAAAGTTCGTAGTGCATATAGCTTCTGCCTATAGAAATTAAGAAGAACTCTTAGTATGATGGTGTTTTCCTTATATGTCTCTGGCTCAATGATTAAGAGTCATATGTGAATATTTCTCAAGTTGTTTAAAAATCGTCTGCGTTGTAACTTTTGAAATACCCTTCTCTGTAACAACTTAATAACAATGCATAAAATGTTAATATCAGATAGCTCGACCTAATTTATCCGTCTATTGGTATCATACAAAACAAACCCCAGTGCACTGAACACTTCACTTACGACTGGTGCATACTGCTGATTCTCAAGTAAGGCTTCGCACACTTTCCCAATTTCATCATTTATTTTTGGGTCATAAATCACATAGTAAAAGCAGTCGTAGAAATGCAGGACTTGGAGCAGCGTGGTGGAACTGTAGTCTGTAACACAAACAAATGATTATTCTCGCATAAAATGGAAGTCATTGACCTTTTTTTCTAATGTTCATGCTCTTGCTGCCCTCAGACCACGAAAGTAATGACGTTTCATATTTCACGCTGCATCAGTTGCACAACTCAAGTTTATGTTGGGCTGAGCAACGTTCCAAAAATGACACTGAATTAAAATTAAACTCCTGATCACGATGAAAAAAAAACACATTAAGCCCCAATTTCAGTCGTTCAAATAAATTCATAATTAGGTTAATCCTGTTTCTTATGAAAATAACTCCGATTTGAAGACTATTCTCAGTTTAATTTTAGAAATGCTTACGTGTTGAGTTGCTTCGTCGAATACTTTAAACAATCCATTCAAATTCTAATTCAACGGACGTCGTAAGTATAAACTCTCGATCGTGCCAAGATATTTTTGTCCTACGCCACTAAATCAACTGTGATTATGAAGTGAGACATATATTAGGCTAATCATCAGATACATTTGTGGAATTCATTTAGAACTAACATTGATCAGAACTGTAAATACATGGAATAGAACAGAACTGTCGCTGCTCCAGATTTGGTCAATAGGCGAGAAAACAAGTTCCCTCGACTGCGCCCTTTATGAACGAAGAATTTCTTTCTCTAATCACGATCGATAAACGTAAAGCTATTCCAAAACTCAATTTTGTTTATAGGATGATGATTTTGTTTCGGAATGTCATCACCTTGGTAAAGTTCCTCAATAATGGACTCTCCGTGATAAGTCAAACTGTGAGCGATGACATCTACGCTGGGCTCATTGTTCTTGAGGTGGAGAAATAGACGTTCTTTACTCAACAAGAATCGATCTGCAAAAAGGAGAAATAAAATAAAAACCGATGCACGCACACACGACAATTAGAGAACAGGACATAGTCAATCCAATTGCAACTCGTTTGATGGAAAATTTGAATTCCCTTTAGTAGCCTTTGATATGACAAAAATGTTTTCTTCTCACGCGGAATTGCTGACTCATCACGTTCAACTTTACCTTCAATCTCTTGAACACAAAGCATACTTGACATGAAATATTAATTCGTATACAATGCCTTAGAACAATTAGCTCCAGTATACAAAAAGATACATAAAAGATCCAGTGTGTAAAAAAGATAAAGTAGAACTTTAGGTATTGGACGTTCAATCAGAGAATCTTTAAATGCGTTCGTTTGTTACATCAAAATTTAGGGATAGAATTCTTTTCATTATAGCATAGAAATCTACGATCAACTCAAATTTATTCTGGGCGAAGCATAACTTGCTATGTCATTTATTAACTGCATATTCAAAAACCGACTTCGTTGCCACCGTCAGATTAATTTTCGAATAAGCAACATGCGATGCTAGCTGGTAACTTACACGCAACACAAATTTGTGTGGAATAAAAATTAAAACCCTAAGTTGGCACCCGGCTTAAAATTGTTGACAAACAAATTCCTCGCCTGTTTTAGTTCTGAGACTAGGCAGGGTTGCCCTCATCAACAAGAAGTAATAGTAGCACTCTATATCGCGAGGCAACTTGAAATGCTCGAATACTTGATGACGTCCGTCTTGAGCTACAGCCATCAGAGAGTCCATCGCCTGCAAAAGAGAGAATTGTAAGACAATTCAAATTGAACAGCAAAAGTAATTCCAAAAGACGCGTGCCACGAGCGACAATATTTTCTAACTGATGCCTTTTCAACAAACATTTTGTTAAGGTCGAAATTTGATATTTTTAAAAAAATATGTCTTTTGTTATGATTAATATAAACATATACATTCCGAGAAATATGGTTTTTGATGTTTGGTTATAGGAAGAACGCAATCAATCAGGAATTTTCATCAGATCTTGATCAAGTGAAGTGGACACTCTGAACTCTACATACAAAGTTCACGAATTGTGATCCGTTACAGTAAAATGCGAAGTTCACGAATTCTGGGGCGTTGCGGCAAAAAACTTGATATCAAGAAAAAACGACAAGCCGTCGTATATCTTAAATTTACCACCTGATGTCAGTTGTGCTTTGAACAAGAAGCAAAATTCAACAGTACGAGTCTGAACGATTCGGAACGAAGATTTATCATACACCCAGTTTTCAGCGTCGACTCACTTCGAGGAGTTGCAGCCCCTCCAAGTTCGCTATTTTCAGCACAGGCTTCTGTAGCAAAACGGATTCCTTCAAACGCTGCAGGAACTCGCCGGCTCTGGCTCGGCCGACAGTCAACCCTTGTCGCGAAAAATATTACATGCAGCGTTGAAAAAGTCTCCGTATTCATGATACGTTGATGAATCTTCACAAAGAAATATTCGTTATTACTTTAGTCTTTCAGTGACCTTTTAAAACCGAATTTCACGAAACGAGACGTTCTAACAATTTTAGAAACTTTTTTCACAACTCCATGTTGTCCATCATGTCATTTTCCATGATTGCAAAAAGTAATCTCTGGGATCTGTTTTCTTTAAATTCTTAAAACACAAGGAAAAGTTGAGAATGCAAATTTCAAGTGTCATGCAGCTAATTTACAACAGGCTTACGAAAGGGTAAAATATAAGAAATACATAGCATAACTCATTGTTTACTATTGGAAGAACAACAAGATGAAGGTCTTACTGTCGAAAATGGCAGTGGTCACTGTCAGACGTAGATCGCCAACAGAAAGATTTGCCACAGGCTCAGCACCTTCTGAAAACGAAGTTGCTTGTGAGTCGTAACATTCATGAGAAAATAAGCTCAGTTTTTACCGCGATGCACAACTGAGATTTCTGATGATTACGACAGCGCCTCTAAACAAATTTACGAAGGGTGACGGAAAAGCAGCAACTACATCCTCAGAAACACGCTTGCTAAAATTGAACAATCTTTAATAAATAAACTTCAATCTACGAGTTTTGGTGGACAGATGTCAGGAAAATGGATTATAAAATTCATTTCTAACAAATACACTCTTCATGTACTTAGTTTGGAGTGAAAACACAAAGTACACCTGTAGAACAACCTAAAAACATTCCTGTAGTCTGGAATAGATCTTTCTTCGTTATGGAAGCTTGAGAAAAAAAGGGATTTTTAGCTTTAAAGGCGCCATTACAAATTACAACGAGAGAGATTATTTAGGTGCAGGTGCGTGGCTTTTGTAAAAAAAATCGGCTTGAATAATTCTCTGACGCTTCAACTCATGGAAATGCATTTTCTACGGAACAGACCATGATGTAGGTCACTACATTGAAGGTGTTCAATGGAATTCAGCATTTTAGTGATTTTTGACTTGAGCTCAACACACCACAGTGCGAAAATATAATACAAACTTCGCGCATAGTGCGACACAGAAATGGGCCACCAGATGCATGCAGCGCCCACCAGATGCATGCAGCACCCACCAGATGCATGCAGCACCCACCAGATGCATGCAGCACCCACCAAATGCATGCAGCACCCACCAGATGCATGCAGCACCCACCAGATGCATGCAGCACCCACCAGATGCAGCTCATGTAGTGCACTCACCACAGAAGTACATGTAGGCTTTCTGCAGTCGTCTCGAGTCCCACCAAATGCCGGCGTTTAAAGCTAGGACAATCGTTTGGAGGTTCTGGAAAAAATTTCATCGGATGAACCAAGCTGAAAAACAAACCTTGTTTGGAATTTTTTTAGTTTTAAGCAGTAATAATTCTGAGTTTTATGAACATTTCTCGCAACTTTCAAATGCAATCTCATAGAAAGGAATCTCTGAACTTCACTTAATTATTTTTTCCAGCAGGGCTTAAGGTACCTTAAACGACAAACTTGCCATGACTTTCGCAGATGTAAGATGGTAAAGTAAAAATAGAAGAAAATTGTTCATTCCTCATTTCCAAATATTATTACCTCATTGTACAATTCGAAAAGAAAGGCGACTTTCACAGCAGTTATCCAAAGCCCAGACTCGAGTAGCATGTCGACAACACTTGACGAATCGGATTTGTTATCCTCTTTTTTAATAATCCTTGGATAATGCCAGTACATTTTGAGAAATTTCGGCTTGGACGGGCCATTGACGCAAGCCAACAAGTCTGAAGACGATGTTATATTTCGCTGTTCAGTTTCCCACGGCCAGATCGCAGCAACAGTGGGTGGCGGCGTGAGAGTCAAGTAAGCATTTGAAATACATTTCGCCAGCGCAGCTTCAGCAAATCCAGACCACAACATTCTTTCCAGCCGCTCCTGGTCCGAACTCTTTACGGCCATGCTAAGAGCATAGCGAGCAAACATGTAACCTGTGAAGGTGTTAGTAGAAGACAAAAATTTAGAGCAAAGTAGGTTCGTTATTGCTTGCCTCCATTTCTTAGCAACTGGAAATTTTTTCCACATTATGTAGAAATCAACGTAAAGAGTATCGGCAGTCTCCCAGTTGTACTCATCGTTCGTCTTGGCTGCCAAACAAAGAATTCCAGAAACGATTTCAGTGTAGCGAGACTTACTGAGCTCAATCACGAGATCATATTTCTGTTCACTCCAAAGTTCATCAAAAAGATACTCGAAAAGCAATTTATTGAGTTGAGAAATTAGCAGCATTTTGATGCATTGTGCAATGTTCAATGAAAAATTGTAGAGGACCGTGTAACCGATCTCGTACCACCGGAAAAATCTGTAGCGCAAGTCTCCCTTTTCTTGACGGTTTGAAAAGTAGTTTAAAAATTTCCAGCCTATAAATCCTAGAAGATGCTCCTCGTACGCAAGTGCAATGAGGAAGTTTTCAATACAAAAAGCTCTATAATCAAGAGACCTGAAAGACATCAGCCGCTTTTCAAGATGCTCGATTATATCAAACAAATTTTCCATAGTTTTCTCTTCACGAAGGATTTTAAATTTCGAAATAAATTCAGTTAAAGGATTTTCTTTGATCAGAAAATTTAAAGCTGTGTGCAACATTTCAAGTTTATTTTCCTTCACAATGAAAGTTAAAACATTGCAAAGGCTGCTTGGGAATACACAAGCAAAGTCATCACTGATATCTGGTAAAGATTGGGTAACGTTTTCATCTTTAAAAAAGAGAATCAGATAGGCTGCCAGAGAGTGCTCAAAATTCGCCCGATTTTCCATGTGAAAAAGTTCCACCAGCGACATAACAGCAAATATGTCGTGATTTTGGTACGCATGTTTAAGACACTTTAGATCCTTCCCATAGTCTACCTCAACGCACTGTTCCGTCTCGAGATCGTTGCCTGAGGCAGAATTAGGCGTCGCACCAGAATGATCTGAAACCTGCGTACTGGTCATCGCGTAGCTTGCTGAAGCAGACGGTACAGAAGCGGTCAAATCATCCTCTACGCCAAACGTACTAAGAGAAGCCAAAGAATCTGCGCGACTTGAACCTCTATCATTGCTGATATTCGACAATGACCTCGAGTTTGATTCCTCTTCATTCTTTCTATGCTGATTTTGGTTGCAATTCTCAACAACATGATCAACAGGAACATTTGGATGTTTCTCGTTTTGGCTGTCAAGTCCAGTGCTGTGAAGGCAGTGCTTCGGCTTCAAAGCCCCTTCCTCGTCATCGGCACAGGTTTCAATTACACCGCTATCAATTCGACCCTGAGTGACTTCAGCTGCGTTTTCGACATTGCTGTTCGATTTGTTTACGCTTCTTTTATGTTCACCAACTTGAGAAACGTCCTCTCCGCCAACGTCCTCTCCGCCAACGTCCTCTCCGCCAACGTCCTCTCCGCCAACGTCCTCTCCGCCAAC